>JAZGTJ010014240.1:0-14292 GCA_036877575.1 Botia almorhae
TGAAAACAGCAAAACGCCATTAAAACAAGAGTGATTAAAAGTGATTTTAAAAGTAGGGTAGGCAGTTTCGGAGAGGCTAGCAATAGCAAGCTAGCTTTGAAAGCATCAAAGCCACGCCTACTCCAATACATGAACGCACACACAGTTTGACAGGCAAGCAGGACATCCTATCATTATATTCGGCCGAACTAATCGCCTACCCTGCAATTAAGTTCACTTTCGGGAACATTGCTGGGTTCCCGTTGACCCTCAGCACTGGTCTCAGATCAGTTTTTGTGTCTGTGACATGGCAGGTTTGAGCTCTCCGCCAGCGAATCTGGCCTCCTCTGGCGTTCCAAGCATCGTGACGCCCATCGTCAACGGCTTCAGTGGAATTGCTCATCAACCCAGCGGTCACCCTGTGGAAGCCATGTACACCAATGGCCTGCCTCAATACTCCACCCAGAGCCCCACAGCTGCAGACACGCTCCAGCAGGCCTTTACTGGCGTCCAGCAATACACAGGTACTGTACACATGTTCGGCTGCTCTTTCATAGCTCAGGTGACGTGATGAATTATGTACCTCTTATGAAATAACGGCATGTATTCTGTGTGAACTATGCATTCTATAAGTTTATTATCGCATTTTTTAAATGATTTCTATACTGTTTATATCTCTTACTCTGTAAATCTGTAAAATTGTGAAAAGAGCTCTAAATAAATTTACATTGGATACAGTAACTTAATGTTTAAAGGTAGGTTTTCACCTCAAAAATACAATAAAATAAGACATTATATTTGGCTTAATGAAAAGTGACAAACAGGTTTTGAGACTGTTAAGATCTTTTTGTTATGAAAGATAATTATGAAAATTAAGCATTTTTCCAGTAAAACAAAACATCACTTAGACCCAACCACTCAAATCATGAATCGTTATTATAAACATTAGCATTGTGAATCGGGGTAAGATAAGGAGATCGTCATTAACTCTGATCTGTCGTGTACTTGCTCGATAACTTTTGTTTATTTTTAACCCCAAAAAATGTACTAAATGCAGATTTAATTTTTTAACAGGAGATTTAACAGGTTTGGACACAGAATTTATTTAATTGGCACGAAGGCAATTCATTTGTATTCCAAAAAGTCATTCGTATTTGTATCCCTTTCAATGTGCATTGTTACAAGCCATTGTTGGAACCTAAGATTCGTAAGTTGAACCGTGAGCCGCGCGTGTTTGTGAGACTCACCTGAACGCACGCGCTATGTGAAGCTCGCGTTTCTCTGACGTCTGTCCTCGGAGAATGTTATTTCTGGGAGGTGACTTTGCCGTGATTGAAACCTGAGGTTCTGTTTGAATTTGTGGATATTACAGCTATCATACGGATGCCTGGAGATCTGTCACTTTAAATCAGTCTGATATATGATGAATGCGCTTCCAGATTTCATTGCACTGTGATCCTGTCATATTTCATTAGCATATAAAGGTCAACCTTCATCTTGTCCTTATTTCTCTCTCTCTTTCTCTCTCTCTCGCGCAGCCATATATCCTGCCACAACACTGAGCTCTATAGGTCAGACTCTGCCACAGCCCGCCCAGATCATCCAGCCCCAACAACAGCAACGGGAAGGTGAGTGAATCCCACTCTCCATTTGTCCCGGAAATGTTTTAAACGTTCCCCTAACAACTTTAAAGTAATGTTTTTGATATGTGATATATATATATAAATAAAATGTTTAAACATCATACTCATTATGGTTCTGCAAAAATGTTTTTCATAGCTTTAGGAGAACTTATGCAGAACATTAGCCATTGTTCTGAAAACATTCCCTGTTAGCTAGGAAATTAGTGGACGTGGTTTGTCTTGCTTAAGCGTTCAAGCAAGTTTTGCTTAAGCGTCTTGCTTAAGCGTTCAGTATTCTTGTTGCCCAAGAAACTTTAAAGAACCTTGTTCTATTTCGATATATTATCTTTTCCATATGGGAACCTTGTCTGGAGGCTTGCGTTCCGCCGTATATAGTATTTAGTGTGTGTGTGTGTGTGTGTGTGTGTGTGTTCCAGGTCCTGAAGGCTGTAATCTGTTTATCTATCACCTGCCGCAGGAGTTCGGTGATAATGAGCTCATGCAGATGTTTCTTCCTTTTGGGTCCGTCATCTCATCGAAGGTGTTCATGGACCGAGCCACCAATCAGAGCAAGTGTTTCGGTCAGACACGCCTTCCAGCTCTCCACACACACCCACATAGCGATATATTCTGACTATCAAGTGCTGATATTTGGAAGATATTTGGAGATTGTGTTCGCAAAACCTAAAACATTCCCTCAAACATGTTTTACGTGTTTAATTAGTGATGTTTCTTCAGCATCACAGTTACTATTACAAACATGTTTTACATGTTTAATTCCCACCACGTAGCGTCTGGTTTCAGGTATGACAAAAACATGTAAAGGGGGTCAGCTGGCAGCTAACTAGTTCTGTTTATTTGCCTGAGCCAGTTTTTATTTATTTAATGCGTTTATTCATTCGGTACTGGATTCATTTGGATGCGGTGCAGTCGGTGGTACCCGCGCGCATGTGTGTGTGTTTGTATTGTGGTTTAATGAAGGTTTATTGGAGCTCTTACGTACTCCACAAGCCCTTGACTGTCCGCAGTCACATATTTATATTCATTCTCTGCACATACACGAGCAGCTGGGAAACACAAGTGCAGAAATCTCTTTGTATTCGTCTCTCCGATCTCAATTTTCTCTCCGCCATTAGTCTAATTTCATTCCGAGTTCTCAGTGTGAACGATTCCCAGAGGATTTGATGTCTAAGTCCTTCCACATGAATTCAACATGAGTAACTGTGACTGACGCCTTTGGACTTTGGTGACCTAATGTGGCTATACATCAGGGACAGTAGTGCACACTACACACACACCTAAACACCACAGTAAACTTGGCAGTAGTTCACTTCTCCTGCAGTAATCTAAGGTTACACGCACGACCGTCAAGCTCAGACCTTTGCAGATGTGAGCTTGTAAATGCAGATCACCAAATTAACTAACATAGCGTATGACCAGCTTCTGTTAAGTTAGCCATTTAGATAAGGAGAGACTGTCTGAAAGTCGTGTAAAGAGACCAACCAGACACATAGTTTAAGTAAAATACTAATTCTCTTTCAGTTCTCTGTGTGTGTCTTTAGGTCACAAAACTAAAGTTAAAATTAAATTAAGTCATCTGTAATCTATTAGTATCACTGAAGAAAGAAACTTTATAAATTGCTTCAGTGTAACAAAAGCAACAGTTTTATTCAGCCATCTCTAACTCCACTTAGAGGAAGCAGTGTAGTTAAGGGACACGGGTAGTTGTGGCTTACTGGTTAGTGAGTCTGACTTGTAACTAAACAGTCACTGACTGGATTCCCAAAATTGGCAGGTAACAACTGAGGTGCTCCTGAGCAGGTCACCTCACCCCCAGTGCTATGGGTTCATAACTCTACTACAATGTGAGTGCACTAACTGGACGGGGGGAACAACATGGAAGGGCAAATTCCATACATGAATTTCACCATACTTGACCTTTACTTCACCAGTTATGTTTTTAATCTCTGCAGGTTTCGTGAGCTTTGATAACCCTGCCAGCGCTCAGACTGCCATCCAGGCCATGAACGGATTCCAGATCGGTATGAAACGTCTGAAAGTCCAGCTGAAGCGACCAAAGGACGCCAGCCGTCCATACTGACTCCAGCCAGAGAGCCACATGTGCACCCTCACACATCCGAGGGGTGAGTGACATCAGATATTCTAGATTATTCCCTGCTCATCCTGCTATTAGACAACACAACATGTTATGTTACCTGTATTAGTCTATGTTACCTGTATTAAACAGTCTAGACAGTATCCGGGCTTTCTCATTATTTCTGCATAAGGTTACAAAGGCATTATTAGTAGCTATTAATTAATTTTTTGCTGTTCATTATAAGGGTTTGAAGCTTTAGTTCACTGTGTGACATTTAAGATGGCAGCTGTTCTGGATTTGAGCTCTGGTGTCAAGAGGTTTCGGGGGCGAAACAGTATTGATTTAAAATATTAGCCATGATTTATTTCATCAAGTAAATATGGGCCGTAATGTAATTATCGCTGTTGGCCAAAATGTCTCCATGGCTACAGTTCGTATATATTCAGTGTAAAAGGTGAAAACTTCTCTCGGCTAACGCTGAAATGTTTTCTTGAAGTTGTGGAGCGGCTGATGCAATGTTTCGGCACACCTGCATCATGTCATTTTCCTGAACGCTTCCATCATGTTTAATGTGATGTCAAACGCTCAGGCCCGTGGCTCCGCTCGAGTTTAGCTTCACACGCTGCTCGCTGTGACTGATGCCTCCTGGTTTGACATCCTGATATCAAGCTGTCAACATGTAGAAGAGCTTTCCCCCCAGTGCAGCTGCATGTCTGTCTCCAGAGCTGAGCTCTGACATTCTCTCTCTGTCTCTCTCTCTGTTTCTCTTTCCCCGGCAGGTTTTGAACAGTTGTAGACGTTGTCTTGACATTTTGACGGACGGAAACTTTTCTTGAAAAACTAACACACGATAAAAGACTAAACACAAAACAACAACACAAAACACACAAAGAAGCAACAAAGTGAGAAATCAAGCACGTACGGGAGTTTTGAGAAACATATCGCATTTAACGTACGCGTGTTTCCACGGCGATGAAAGATCGGAGTAACGGGGGACGGCGGCGGAAACGAGGACAAAAAACAAACAAACAAACTGAAACTTTTTTCTCTCTCTTTTGACAAACAATATATACCGAACTGTTTGGAGGAACAGTGCATGGCCGCGACGTGTAGAGTTCACAAAGCAATGACTGACTTAGAAGCAAAAGAACATGCACACATCAGAAGACTCTCTACTGGAAACGATTAATGTCAGTCATAATTTACTTCTGTGGAATAATGAGGGTTCAGTGTTGAAGATCCAAGGTGTCCCGCCATTTAGACCAATAGAATTCCCTCCTTCTCTCTCTATATATATATATTCCCTCTCTTCTACAGAGTTTGTGAATATGACACTGGCACAGTATATTGAACCCTCACCCGTAGGGACCAGAGGACCAAATCTTTTAAATCTATGTCGGTACCGTAACTTTGTAAAATATTACCACACTGATTGATTATCGTACATTACAGACATGCTATTCATATAATATTCCAATTAGAAGTTAGACACAATTATTTCAGGGTGTATAGAGTAGGTTTATGGGGTACGTTTTATTGAAAACCTTTGCGAAAAACTAGTTTGCAGGCTACTGGAGCAAAAAAAACGCGTACGTCTAAAGGATATTGATAGATTATGTTTCGTGGGGTATTTTAGACTATTGTTATGAACTATGAAGTGTGTTGATATGGGATTGTTATGGGCACATTCTGAACTGCTGTTCATCGCCATGTCTCATTACAGAAAGTTTTTAGAGAGAACGGGTCGTTCAGACTTTGTGCTATAATCATTCATGCACCACCTAGAAAAAAAACTTGTGAGAACATAACTGGACGTTTTTGCCAAAAACAGCTCTGATTACTGAGCTACACACTTCTTCAAGGAAACGTCTGTTTTCTTATGCGCCGCCAAAACATCTTACAGTGGACGTTTTTTCCCAGCTTTTTATGACGAGCATTTTAACGTTTTAAATTTTTTACATTTTAAAATGTAAAAATGTTTAAATGTAAAAATGTGTACATTTAATTCATTAATTAGTTCATTTTTTAAATTTAAATTTTAGAGTAATGTTACTATCACCCTGTTACTTTTTATCGATTTAAATTCATTTGGTTGCATTGTGTCACATTGCTAAGCTTGTGCACTTCCAACTCCTTCTTATACTGTCGTTAAAAATATCTCATCATATTGTTGTTCCAGCTAATGCCATGTTTTGTGTCCATTAGACACTTCAAAACGTTTGAATATGGGCCGAAATCCTAAGAAATGAGATAAAAAAAACCCCACAAAAGACGTTTGGCGGCGCATGAAAGAGCGACGTTTCCGCTGTGTGAACGGGCTGTGTCGAGATAGGATTCAGGAAACCTTTAATTTAGATACAGCCTAGAATCGTGCCATAGTAAAACATTAAGCTTTGAATTTGTTTCGGTGACTTTCACTGATATGCTGTTTGCCAGAAGAGCCTTCTAGAACATTTGTATTAGACAAATCAAACCACATGACAGCAAAACACAGCACACAGAGATCTGAAGTCTTAGTAAACGTCTGTAATCTTGAGACACTTCTGACTCAGAAGATCTCTTCTCTTTATGCTTTATTCAGGTATTCCATGTGTAGGTTAACACTTAAAAGAACTTTGTAATTACTCATAGTTACGCTGTATTGTGCATGCTTATGTAAACGTAGTATTTATGTAGAGCCAGGGCCACAGTTTGAGCCTAAATGACCATGACCGAGGAAAATGAAGTAGTCTTGTCATCGAACAAAACCGTATGAACAGAATCGTTTGGAGGCAGAAGCGCGTGTAAACAAACAGGCCAGACTGTCGTCAGTACCTGCAGAGCGTGTTAAGAGCGTGTTAAGAGCGTGTTAAGGTCGACATGAAGTCAACACTGAGCTTCTTTCTGAAGGGTTCATCAATGCAGGTTATTCCAAAGAGAAACATTTCCATATTCTTTCATCAAAATGTAAAAATCTGCTCCTCATTTGAAACGACTTCCGTTTTGTTTTATTTAAATTTGAGCTGATGTCACCGGTCCCCTCCCGCCCCGTCATACAGACACACCTCTCCCCCTCCAGTCAAAACCCTGCTGGACCAAATCAAGTGTTGTTTTGTTATATACATAAATACCGCAGATTGCAGAAGACGTGCAGTTTCATGTTGACCCTAACTTCATGCTTAGTCATTTTGACCATCTGAACCTGTTAACGTTTTGGACCAATCAGTAAGCTGTTATCGGAGCAGAACTTCCTGCCATGACCAGAGAACCGTGCAAACGTGCCATGTGCCAGGACAGCACAGTTTCCACCAAACCACGATCAGGAAACGAGAACGCTGCTTCTTGTGAACGTTTTCATATCAGACAGTCTGAGTTCTGCTTAACACTGATGTGTTTGGACAGCACATTTCACTCTGTAACCCCCCCCCTCACCCTTTAATATTTATGAGACAAAGAGGATTTTAAAATCTTTACAGGTCAAATAAAATACATAATTTAATATTAAAGAAGAGCTGAGCTAGGCTTGCTGAGCAAATCGTATAGTTGATGCGACTGATGTTCCAGCATCCGAAAACATCAACTCATTGTGAGATTGATGTTTTCTTATAATAAAGAGAGTCTCACAGAAACACGTTCACAACCAATTATACACTGAAATCAAGAGTGTTTTCTGTAAAAAAAAAAGGAATCATATGTAGAGGACCATTACGATTTTTGTTTGCATTGTAACAGTATTTAAGACATTGAAATATACCATTTTCTCCCAAATTCTCATGAGTACGTGAATGCAAAAAAGAAAATTTGATTTTGGAGTGAAATATAACTTGGACATTTTTTGATAGGTTTCGTGAAAATCAACCAGTGATGTTTTACGCGCTCCTGTCTTAAATGTTTAAAGCTGCGGTCCGTAACTTCTGACTTTACTGTCATCTCTGTTCGAAACATACAGCTGCAGTTATTTTTTAACGTTTAAATTTTAAAGTGTTGTTAGAACAAGCTAAAAATACTGCAGCATCTACAGTACCCGGACATACAATATAGTATCTTCTTTCTGTTTACAGGTGGACATTTCAAACAGACCCAACATTCCAAATTATACAATATTATTATAACTTTAGCGTTGCAAATGTTTTATTACTTTAACCAAAAGAAGTTAATGAATTCCAGCTTTTAAAAAAATAGTGTACATATGCATGTAGACAACTGCTCCTAGACAACCATACTGCCAGAAAAAAATATAGTTCCTGTTAAGAAGAGTTCTTGGAACTCTGAAGAACCTTTAATTTAAGAGTGCAAGTTCAGTCTGATCTGATGTGAGCCATAGACTCAGTCCAGGATGGTTTCTGCAGAGCCATTTCTAAATGTTGAATTGAAGTCCATAAATATCATATCAAAATGGATTATTTTACAGAACAGGTCACCTATAATGCAGAATGAGTATTTAAAGCCAGTTAAAGTACACAAAGGGCCTCAAAAACACACACACACAGACAATAGAACCACAAACATTCCAGTTATTGTCCCTCAGATATCTGCCACCTGTCTGTCTTTTCTGAAATTAGTGATCAGGGAGAGATAAGATTTTCAATTCAATATCATCATATAAATCCATTGCAATGGAAAGCAACTATATAAGTTAAGTTTTAAGGGCACATTTCTGCACCCTCTCTTCTGATATATATATCATATTATATAACGACAATATTCTACAATATTCTTTTCATAGTAAATGATGTCAGACACTCAGTGTAATCTCCAGAGGCCACGTTCAGTGTTATGTCATGACCAAACCTGCAATCTGACTAACTTTAACTGATGGGTGACTACCTTGTAGAGTGACATCATCATTCTGAGACAGGATCCAGTGAGGTTATGAGTATGTTCGAAATGGCAGAATAATGATGTCATCACCTTGTAGACTGACATCATCATTCTGAGACAGGATCCAGTGAGATTATGCGTTTGTTTGGAATGGCAGAATGATGATGTCACTACCTTGGAGACTGACATCATCATTCTGAGACAGGATCCAGTGAGATTATGAGTTTGTTCGGAGTGGCATACTACTTGTACTTTTTTGTAGTATACTGTGCATGGTATGCTCATTTTCTGCATGCATGGAACACCCGGATGGCCTAGTGCATTTGCCAAACTGTATTAAACAATATACATAGTGATACAATACACAAGCAGCATTCACACTTAACAAATCCAGTTGAATTGATTATGCAACCTTATGAGATCGTCACATTTGTTGTTGCATACTGCGTATTGTTTCACACGCTACTTGAAGTACGCTAGTATTCCATTCTGAACATGTCTCATAACACCAGAGTACATTCCTAGCCATGTGGCAGCTGTACCAGGCAGAGGCACATGTCGTTTTTCGAGGTGTTTTTAAACCTGTGGCTAACGCTAACACACACACATGATGTACAAACATGAAGATTCACATTCTATTTCAATTTTTATTCTATTTATTGCCAAAAAAAGGAAAATAGTTCTTATTTCATAGCTTGCCCTGCCTATAGTTGTTTATTCACTCTTTGTGCATGCTAATTGCTAGAAACGTAGCGAGACACTTTTTTAGTAAAAGGCTTAGAAAACATAAAAATGCATTGTTGCACCGTTTTTTATTTTCATTTTCAACCAATACCTCCAAGGGTAAAGGTCAAAGCTTCAAGGATGCCCGGGCGCTAGTGGGGGTGCGGTTCTAGTTTGTGGCGTGTTATCTTGCAGTACAGATATCATGGAAGCATACCGCTCCAGCGAGAGTCCAAATGCAGGGGCCGCTGGACATGCTCTTCAGGTTTTGGGCTATTTTTGGAGTATGTTTTACAAACTGTGTTTTGTATTCATATATGATGTTACTACCTGAACTAAGCCATGTTATCTTCTTTCATACTCCTTCATACTGCCACAATACTCTGCTAGAGCGAAGCTGCATACCGTATCGAAACATACAAACCTCAAGCTTTCTAATCCGTCTCACTCCACGTTCCTTTTGGTTTCCTCATTTTTGCCATAATATTTCGTTGCACCCAACACTCAGAATGTTTTGTACAAAGGAAATAGGAATGAAATAGGAAAGTAGGGCGTCATAGATAAATATTCCCGTGTGATATTCCTATGAATGGTTTATATGTGTCCAGGTAGTGAATGCAATGGGATGCACTTGAAAATAAATGACAAAATCTGTCTTCTGTATTTGGTAGGATTATTGATAGCACAGAAAGCTTCTTTTCAGGTATAAAGGGTTGGTAAGAGTCAGACAGATGCTCCCAGTTACTTTTTGTCCAGCTGAACTGATCCAGGATCAGCTCTACCTACCTAGTTAACTCTAATGAACATGAGATGGAGGTCTGTCTGGTTGACCTGACCCAGGATCAGCCCTCTTCAGCTGACCCTTCTGGGCATGAAAAAATGAACGCTGTCCAGTTGAACTGATCCAGGATCGGCTTTCCTCAACCAACCCTTCTGGGCCTAAAAATGAGCTCTATCCGGTTAAACTGATCCAGGATCAGCGCTCTTCAGCTGACTCCGCTGGGCATGGAACTCTGGGTTGGGTTTGCTATAAACGATTGTGTTATTATGTATGGTTTCTTAGCACAATATACATAAAACAGATGTAAGCTAAATAATGAGTGTGTTTAAATGCTATGGAGGGAAATGTGAGACAGGATTCATGAACTGTACAGTTCAGTGGTTCTCGTAACATCTGCACCATGAGACCTTTGCTGAAGATGTCAAGGAGAAAACCTCTTCCTGTTCTTTTCATTTTGAAGAAAAACAGACCGTTATCTTTCCTCCTGAACTTGCTGCTTTGAAAATTAAATGTGTAAAAGGTTTTAATTATCGTGTTCTATTTATTTTTACTATTATTTTAGCTTCAGCCATGAACTTATTTCAATAATTTTATTATTAGAATTCGATCATTCGCATTCATTTATATATTTATGTACGGATTTTAAGTTGATCATTTCTGACATAATATGTATAAATGATGCTTATTGGGGCTTTTTCTGTCTTTCTTCTTTTTCCAATTTTACAATAAAAACGATAAATGCTTACCAGCGGTCTTTGATCATTTGTGAAGGGCCGGTGGTTAGCGGCACAGACGTCAGTTTACTGCGGGAGAAAATTGGTTAGTTAATAAGTTAGTTCTGTGGTTCTAACGCACTGCCATCGCAAAAGTGCTTATATTTAAGATTCATAATCAATATTTTTAAAAAATTAGCAGTACCCTTTGCTAATTAAAAAAATATATATGTTCTTTTAATAAGTTAACGATGAAGAAACTACTTTTAGCCGATTAGCCAGTTTAGTTAGTTTAGTAGTTTAGTTATTTACCTCTTGTCAGGGCAAATATTATAAGGCAGGGCTTATATTATATATTTGCCCAATTATGCTGAAGCCATCTCTTCATCTT
The DNA here is from genome assembly GCA_036877575.1 of Botia almorhae. Classification (NCBI taxonomy): domain Eukaryota; kingdom Metazoa; phylum Chordata; class Actinopteri; order Cypriniformes; family Botiidae; genus Botia; species Botia almorhae. The sequence continues at coordinate 11,108 of JAZGTJ010014240.1, forward strand.
TATTAGCATTAATTAACAAGAATCAGTCATTAATGAACAAGAATCTATTTACTTACAGTCAAGCTGTTGTGTCATAGTGTAGATTATGAATTCGGATTATAATCCATTGGGTTGATGTTACAGGCCCTTCATAAATTGGAAATACTCTGACTTTTACCTGAGTTTGAGGACAGCGGCTTGCAAGCAATATGAGATACCACAAAATACAGCTAGAAAGAGACGAGCAGATATTTATTGTGTTTGAGCATGAAGGACAAGAATCCAGCCTGCTGTCCTTATAAATCAGGTCTATGTAATAAACAACATCCACAGCTAAATAAGTCTGATAGTGCAAAAAAGAAATATCACAAATGAGATCTATTTAAGGGAACAGTTCATAAAAAACGGTCCACTTTTGTCCACATCGTGTCATTCCAAATGTGTGTGACTTTTCTTCGTCCGTAGAACACGGCAGAGATGTTTTCCAAAAACGTAACACGCTTTTCTACGCAGTAAAGAGTCAAGAGTGACTGTTCAGATTCAACACTTCCAAAAATAAGTTCTCCGTGTGACATCTTCTTAAGTCTTCTGAACCCATATGATTGGTTTGAGGAACAGACTGAAATCTTCAAGAATTTGCTGCAAATATCATGAAGTTCACATCGCGTACATTCAAACCAGGTTTGATGTCATTGATGAGACGTGTCACACCTGACGTGCCCCAGGTGTAAAAACAGCTGCAGCAGAATATTTGGAGTACAGTGTGTGAATCCTCTGCGGTGCTTTTATGATAGTATGTTAGTGACAGTTGTGTGTCATTTTGTGTAACAGACCCCATTTACTTTTTTATTAGGAAGTGTTAACATAATGGAAAACAATTGTGTGTGTGTGTGTGTGTGTGTGTGTATGTGTGTGCGTGTGTGTTCCAGGGTGAAAGGCAAGCCACACAGAAACGACATGAGTTAGTGATGACAAGATTTGTGTGTGAACTGTGTTTTTAATGTCTCAACTGTTTCTCATAGAAATCAAAGTGAGAACAAATGGAGGCTTCCCAGCTAACAATTTTAGGTGGTAGTGATGTTTTCATTAAACATTTTATTTTGAATGTTATGCATAGGAATGTTCAAAATGAGTTTTTTAGACATGATTGCTTAGTTATAAGAACATTATTTAAACAACTAAACAATAGCGTTTTTGATATATGTGTGTGTGTGTGTGTGTGTGTGTGTTTACTACTAATGTTACTGCAGGGATGTTTGATAACTAGGAGGGAACTTTTAAACAACGCTAGCCGACATACTGAGAACGTTCCCTGTTAGCTGGTCTTTTGCTTAATGAATTGCTTAATTGCTCCAATTATTCTCCTGGGAAAAACTCCTTAAATGAGTGTCTTTTAAAGCTTCACACGAGGGCTCAACAATGTCTCAAACTGTGCGATGTCACCTCAGATATTTCTCCTCAAACTCTTCCAAGTTCAGACTGTTTCGGCCACCTACGTTCTACTCACACTGCACACTGACAACTGACTCATCTTGTCTATTTTCCTACAAAGATATTTTAGGAAACACATCTTACACAACGCTGTTAAATGGTGAGTAAACGTGGATCTGTTGAGAAATCATTGAGCAGATAATAGATGTGGGTTCGTGTGGCTGTGTATCTCTGCTCTGATGAAGTGTTAAATTACTCATCTGTGTTTTGCTGAGTTTGGCAAACCAGAGCGCTGACACACCGCCAACAGCCACTTCATCCTGATCTGATTTTAATCAACAAAAACTTTGGTTTGGACATCTATTCCACACGCATGCACCAGCGGCCCGTACATCTAACGAACAGCCCAATTAGATCAGAATGAATCATTCTGCAAAGAAAAGGAGAGAAAAAAATCAATCAGGCCTGTTGCCGTTTTCAGTCATTTGTAACGTGATTTAGTTTAAATGAGACACTGATCAGGTTAAACTCTCTTATCAGGAACGCAACATTCATCACATGTAAGGAATAGAGGAAAACTGTGATTTAAAACTGGAAAGAGATTGACCCAAACTTGAGCTGTATCTTTCTGTACTGTACTTTCTTCAGTAGTACAGTCTTAACAGTAGTACAGTCAGATATTTTGATAAAATGTGACTTAAATGTTAAATGTGATTTAATGTTACTAAAAATAATGACACATCAGAATTCATTCAACAATGTTAAAAATGTTATTTTGAAAGTTCTAGGAATGTTTAAAACAGCTGGTGTTTTAGATGTTTTATTAATGTTATTGTTCGGTTGTAAGACCATTATTCAAGCGTGTTTATGTCTGTAATGTTTTTAAAATGTTCCACTAACATCTTAATAACATTATAATAAATAATATACATTTACATATGTTAAAAATGTTACACTAACTTCCCAAAAGTGTTTTGATAGCTTTGAGAGACGTTTTAGAGAACATTAGCCAATGTTCTGAAAATGTTCCCAAGTAGCCGGGCTAACAAAAATTGCTAATAAGATTTACAAGTTTGTGTGGCAAACAATTACCAAAACAGTACACAAGATATATAAGGCTCTTTAATATTTCAGCTGACCTAGAAATAGAAGCACAAATGAATTTCAATAACGGCTTTCCTTCACCCTCAGAAGTGGGCTGAACTTCAACAGAACTATCAAAATGAGTTACAGCACCGGAGTTTAAACTATAGGATGTAAATTTTGATGAGTCCTTGAGCAGGAAATACAGGCCATGACAGGTGAAAATATCATTCTCAAAACATTGATTTCCATTGGTCAAAAATGTCTTACCCAACACTGCCACCGTGTGGTGAAGATTTAGACCATCTGCAAATAAATGATTTGGGACTTTTTCTTAGAAATAGAAGCGTGACTGACAACTCAGGTCTCGCGATTGTACTTGTTATTAGGTCATTTCAAGACTTATTCATCCTCTCATCCAATCACACTGTAGCTTCAGTTGTTGTCCTCCAGGTGGATTGTGGGATTGATGCGGCGTTCTGATGTCGTGGGCAGCATTGGGCGGATTTCTGCATCTGAAACGTGCCGTGACAACATGCCGGAAGCTAAAACTAAAAATGCATGTAGCTACAAATTAGTCGTGAGCAAGAACCGCTGATTTCATGTATAGAACACAATTCTTTTCACGTGTTTTTCCAACAGGTTCGTGTCACTGGTTCCACTTTATGAGTGAAAACACATGTTGTGAATGT
>JAZGTJ010014241.1:0-14291 GCA_036877575.1 Botia almorhae
ACTGATTATTGAAACTGACACAAGCCTTTTTTTCTCCAGATAAGCAGAAGGATTTCAGCTCTTAGCTCTGCTGAAGACAGGCGGTTACCGAACGTCTTACCACCGACTGATCAGAAACACATTTGCTCTCATGAGGACTAGAGAGACAAGCGTGAGAGAGGCCGTACATTAACAACAAAGCAGTGAGATAGACATGAAATGAGGAGGGACTCTTTTAAACCCCAGGCCACACATTTGTCATCTCTTCTGATCTAACTCTTACAGCAAGTGATGAACAAGAAGCAACATCATGAGATAAACAGACCCATCAGCGCTTCCTTCAAAGCCTGTGGGCTTCAGCACGCCCAAACACGCCACCGAGACAAATAAATTCACTCCCTAACTCTCACTGGACATCTCAGGAGGAACAATGCCAGAAAATAAGATATCTAGATACTATTTCTGGCCAGATCCGACACCATATACATTTACATTTAGGCATTTGGCAGACGCTTTTATCCAAAGCGACTTACATTGCATTATACTACACATTGACTACTATACATTGAGTATGTGCAATCCCTGGGATCGAACCCATGACCTTGGCGTTGTTAACACCATGCTCTAAACACTGAGCTATGGGAAAGCAAGTAGTTCTACAAGTAGTTCTTCTCAGTCCAGCTCTTGAAGAACAAATGAGGTCCAGTTTGAATTAGCTTTCCATTCATATTGTATGAAATCTATGATTTTTTTTATTGTATAACTTAATATTAACACAGAAATGTATACACACAATATCTTCCACAAAAAAGGGAACAGGATAAATAATATTACATTTAAATTGAAGTGACCTTCTGGCCAAGTATGGTGACCAATACTTGGAATTTGACTTGGAATTTGTAAGGGGCCTTGTTCAAGTGAACCGCAGTTGTTACATGCCAGCATTGGGAATCTGTGACCTTCTGGTTACAAATCTGACTAACCAGCAGACGACTCTCTAACCAGCAGACAACTAGATGATCCTGGTTGTTTATCCTTAAGTTGCATCATTGTCTAGTTAAAGTTAAATTTTTAAGTTAAAGTAAAAATACCTCTTGCAATTGTGTCTATGAATAAAACACAGAAGAAACCACAATACAGCAACATCATGGGTCAAAACATCACACAAGACAGCTTCAAGCATGTCGCTACACATATAAGACTTTAACTGAAGATAAGATTTTGTAATATCAATTCCAAGCCGAGCCTTTCTGGCACAGAACTGTTTATTTTTCTATTTGTGGTTGAGGGACAAGATCATTTACAGAGCAGATCTCTCTTGGTTGTGCTCGGTGAGCTATTGCTACCCAAAGTCTCCCTGTTCTGCCATGTGCATTTGTGTGGCCCGATTATGCACACTCTGTATGGACCTCATTTGTCTCTGTTTATGCTCTGTGTAGACACTCTGCAGTTCCAGCAAAGGCTTTCCACGAAACGGGCCGAAAGAATGAAGCACCTTTCCAACAGGGTGCAATACGACTCCAGGCACAGTCAGTAACTCCAAAAAGCCAGAGTCTGTAACCTACCATCTCTCCTAACAGAAATGAGACTGCGTTTAAGCAAGCAGACGAGCTCTTCTGGTTAATCTATGGAGGTGAATGTTGTGAACAGATATGTGCAAGCAAACCCTGCTGACTCGGTAAAATCTGGTGGAAAACAGAAGCTAAAGTTAACCGAGAACATTCGCCACCATTTTTCATTACCTAAAACAAATAAAAACCACAGTGTTCTGTTTATTCAGTGTTCTGCTTATTATTTAGACCCTTTCTGTGATCGAACAGTAACACACTTAAAAGTGAGTGTATGATTTATTTTATTGTTTAAATACTTTTTCATACCCTTATTTATTGTTCTATGAGTAAGCCATTTAGAAGCTGATTCTCCTCAAAAGCGCAAACACTCTGGAGTGCCACCACAACATGGCAACAAGAGCTAAACCAATGGCATGAATCAGAGGCGGGGCTATCTGTTTGACTGACACATAGCAGATGGAACGTTCTGGGCCTGTTTGAAACAGGCATTATTTTTGCAATTGTTTGGTACTTTCACAGAAATGTCACACTACATTTTTTTAAAGTGTTTTTTCTATTATACACAGCACTTCATAATATTACAACCCCAAATTCAACCCTTATAAAAATCATAACTGCTATATGAAGAGTAGCACAAAACGGATGACTGGAGTCTGCTGAAGTGGTTGTCTGGCCAAGTCTGTTAGCTTTGAGGCCATCTGTACCCCAGTGTAGGCGTTTTCAAACTGTGGGTCACAGTGAATTAACGTTTTAATGGTTTAGGTATCTTTCAAATGGTTTTGATATCTTACCAGCTAACAATTTTAGGTTAGAACAGAAAAGAACGTTTCTGTAACATTTCCATTACGTAACCAATTTCTAAAAAAAAATATATTTTTTAATTTTTTAGGAATGTTCAAAACTTCTAGATTTTTCTCCAATTTAAAATATTTTAGTGTGCCTTGACATACCTTGTCCAGGTGGGTCCTGGAATAAAGAAGTTAGGAAACCCCAGCCTAGTGTATTATTAAAGCTGACAAACATATGAGATTTACAGACATTTTCCTTTTTGTGAATAAATAACCCAACATTTTGATGACTCATCTTGCACTCAGTGGTGTATACACATCTTTTATTAAATAAAATGTTTTCTAAAATGTTCCTGTAGCTCAACTGGTACAGCATTGTGTATGCAATGCAAAAGGTTGTGGGTTTGATTCTCAGGGAACACACATACTGGTCAAATATATAGCTTAGTCTGCCAAATGCATAAAGTGGCCAATCCCTCCAATACCACCTGCCAGTGACTAGCAATACCAAGTAGCAAATTACAGCCCATTGTCATGACATAAACAAACAGCTATTGGCTATTTAAACTAAATGTCAAACCCCAACATCTTGTTTCAATACATGATACGTCAACACAGGAAAGCCATTTAATGTGGTCTTTAAAGGCTGTTTAAAAGGGTGGGAATGCAGCTGTAAAGAGTAATGCAATAAACAACTTATCTCTGTCTTCGGTGCATGGCATGCATGCATGCATCCCACACATATTTACTGGTTTGTGGGACCGACGGTTATGATGGTCTTCTCCGGCAGCCCACAGCACTGATGGTGCCTGACCACATGAAGGATACAGCTGCTCTGTGAAAGCAGGGCTCTGTCCCAAACACACACCACGACTGAAACAAACATGATGTGGAGAGCTCAGAACACCACGCTCTTCCAGAAACAGAGAACGCCAGCACATTTCCCCATCCTCAGCACTTTCGCTCAGCTGCCTTCAGTGTGTGCCATGAACCACACACAGTCTGACCAGACTGAATTTATGTTCTTATTAAACTGAGACCTGAAGCGCGCCTAAAAGACAGCGTCGATAAGGAGAGGCAATTTTACAGAGTAAATATTATAGTGTTCACCTGAACAAATAAAATCATCCACAGAAAGCCCCAATTTCTACTGGCATCAACGGACGATAACTACACACGCTAAGTTTGTCATAATAACTTTCGTTCTTTACAGGGCCTACTATTCATTAAATATATTAGGACTATCCTCTTAAATGTTTATTTTAAGACAGGCAGGGTGGGCAATTCCTTCCAGAAACATTTTTTCTTATGCTGGCTGAAAGTCTCTTCACATCCTGATAGCAATCACTAAGTGCTCTAAATATATCTGCCTTCTGTGGAACGTGCAGGACCAATAAATGTTTGTCCAATCATTGCATTCTGTCCGGATGTAACGGTAGGATGTCCTACGTGCCTGTCACACTATGTACGCATTAATGAGTTGGAGGAGGCGTGGCCTTTGGAGGGTACTCTGTAAGGAGGGTGGGATCTTATGCTTTCAAAGCTAGCTTGCAATTGCTTGCCTCTCTAAAACTGTCTGTTCCACCTTTAACAGAATGCTAACTTAGCAAAACAAAACAATCGGCAAAAATGATCTTGGTTTGTTGCATTTACGTTTTTCCTTTAATATGCGACAGAACTTTACAAACACACAATCTTCTCTGCCATTGATACATCACAACACATGCAAAGGATATGAGCTGCTCTCCAAAGGCAATTTGGACAAGCAGCTATGGGAACTCGCTAGAGACTCACTAGTGTGCACTCAGGCTCAGAAACCAATTTCACACCAAATAAAAAAATGAATTCCTGTAGCTCAGCTGGCAGAGCACTGCGTTAGCTGCGCAACATGTTGTGGGTTCGATTCACATGAAAACACACATACTGATAACGCATGCCTTGAATGCACTTGTGGGTCACTTCGGGTGTCTACCAAATGTGTAAATGATGATGTAAAATTACACAGGTCAGCATAATAATCGCTAGTGTGAAAGCACGCTAAAATAAAGCAGTCCAAACCAGGCCTGAAAACCTGGCCTGTGACACTCCACTACACCCAACATCTAATTGCCCTCAATTACAGACTTAATTAGGCATTTAATTGTGCAGTTATTTCAGTGCTTGAACCCATAACACAGCTGGTGTAAAAAGGGACGATAACAAACAGCTGCCTTCTCATAAATGATGACCTTTGACATCATGCAGGGCCGTGCTGAAGCATTTCTGTCACGCAGCATAAGTTCTCTGTTGTTGAACCTAGCGCTTCATTCAAAAGATGGCCAGCATCACTGACTGGTATGTCTGGGAGCCCAAATGATGCTTTGAGTGCCAAGCAGACAAGCAGAAACGAGATCTGGCCAAGCGGCTGCTCATTACAATGGGGAGAAAAACAATCAGCGTAATGATTTAGTGCGTCAGTGTAGCATACCACAGTTATCTGGGCTTCCTGTTCACAAACGCAACATTATCTACTGGGAGAAAAGCTCGTCTGATGGCAATATCTCAGATATGCCACCTGCATTCTGTTAGCGAAGAAATAAAAAGACCAGCAGCTAACCATTTGAGGGCTGATAAGTCCACTGCCATATCCCATTAAGTCATTTTTGGGGTATGATCCGTCCTTTTATCATCTCCTAGTCATAAAATTAGAAACTCTGCATCTGAAAAATATTAACAATAAGCAGCTTTAGGAAAGTCAAGAAGACATAATAACAAACTAGTTCACCCTGAAAAATGTTCCGTTCTCATTATGAGGGTAATTGTGGTATGTCTGCAAATCTTTTGAGTTCTAATCCAAATTTGCTCCTAACAGTTTATGCAGATCTGAAAACTGCCGTTCTGACGTCTGTGAATTGCACAGATGGATAACACATACACTAAAAGCCGAACTGACGATCTCTTGGGAGGAAGCCCTCCCATCATAAACCTGCTACCCCTTTAACAAGAGGATGTCCTCTTTGTGCTAGAGATATTACCACCCATTTCCGCTGGATATTGCTTACCACCTTATGCTGATCCACAGCCAGCTGTCCGTAATACATACTCTGACCTGAAGTATTACAAGAGCACTTTCAAGCTGAACTTAGATCAGTTACTGAGCAGCGTTGCTGTAATGCCCCACTACGGGGGGCCGGATGTTGAAGATCAGCACCAGCACCAAAACTGCAATTCGTAACTTTTGCCTCTCTGTCGCCATCTCTGTTCGAAACATAAAATTGCAGGTTACATAATGAACTTTTATTTAGTTTGTTGAAGTCAAATGGCAATTCAAGGGAAATACGACCAGACAGTTCAAATTATAAATCGTTATTATAAACTTATCGTTGTGAATCAGGGTAAGGTAAGAAGATTGTGTTGAATCTGATCTACTGATCTGTCACGTACTTGCTTAATAACTGATTTTTAACCCAAAAGAGTTACGGATTACAGCTTTAAGCAGATAATGACAAATACATACAGATGAATGTCAGCTCAACTACAACGCTAACTGCCATTTGATTTTACTCAAATCTTTTGTCCCAACGGTAAATCAGAACTCAGTGTTTTTGGCAGTTATTTGCCCATTGATCCAGCTGAACTTATTCCTGCACTGAATGGTTGCTAAATACACTCAACTGAAATCAACTGGAGAAACCAACACAAACATCATTTGCTAAAAATGCTTCCTAAACGTCATGCTGGGGTGTTGACACAGCGTCACACCAGTTGCTCAGACACCACAAACCCAAAACACAAGTTGATGAACCAAACTGCGAATGAAAGTGCTGGACAAGATGTTTTGAGATAGCAGCTAATTATTTTTGGCTTTGCAGCAAAACTAATTTAGCATCTTAAACTGAAATTGCTTTCCTACTAAGAAAATATAACTCGAAACTCTCTGACATATTACCAAAAGAAGTCATGAATTATACTTAATATAATTAATATAATGTAATTTATATAGTTAATTTAATATAATTTAATGCAGGTCAACTCACTTAACTTGGCCAGCGCTAGTAAAGAGCTGTAACACACTGGTACAGTCAATATCTTCATAAAATATGGCAGCTTTTAAGTCAAGAATACACACGATCCTTAAAAAAAATACAGAGACTTACTGAAGTCTTTGTCGTTTCAGCTATCGTTGTATTGCAAAATGCTTTGCCCACCTCAACTGTATTCGTTGCAATTTGTTTAACACACAATATGTTTATTATTCTGTCCTCTGCATGTTTGTACCATATGTTGAGATTATTAATTGTTTCCTACAGCTTCTCTAGATCAAAACTGTCTGAGGACTGAACTCACTGTCCATGTTTTCTCAGACAAAATTGCTCTTTCAGTTCTTGACCATGTAACTGTCATGATACAATACCATTGGAATTTACATACACTTAAATTCAGTATTAGAAGTACAATAAGGGTCACAGCTGGTAATCATTTCGTCCAAGTGGGTGGCATTGAATTTCACTAGAGTAGCCCTCAAAATGTCCACCTTGTAGGATAGTGGACCGGTGCCTTTGTGTCCTTTTAACACATGGAAACCTACTCGGGCCTTATGGTCCATCACCTGACTTATTACATCACTGGGGCTGTTAAACGTTCCTTTGAGCCAAATGAGCTAATTGGAGATGCACTCAGTCAACAGGGCCATAGTGAAACTATGATGTATAATATGTATGTATAAACTATGATGTATAACATAATGAACCCTAATTAGGGAAGGTAAATAAACGTGGTTACGATACCACCAACTCCCCCCGAGTGATTAAACACGGAAATGAAAAATATGCTTGAGATGAACACCATCCAAAACGTCAATTTTAACTGATGCCTGTTTTAGAAAACGCCATTTTAAAGAATGCAAGAATGAGCTGTAATTTCAGACATCAAACGAAGAGCAAGCCATTGATAGAGGCAGCTTACAGCATTTACAGTAAAAGGAGACCAAAGAGAGTGAAATGACTTCTTGTAAATGGTGCATATATGAATCACACACATGTAACAATGAAAACATGTCTGAAGCCATTTATGGGATTCCAGTGAACTTTAATTTCTGTTTGATTTACCAGTGAGGATGTAAGAGAACGTAAGAGTCATCCCTCAAGTGCTGAGGCCTAAAAGGACGCGAGTATGGAGCATGTAAAGGAACAGCTGTGGGGTATTAACTCAAGTATGAAGTATTTGAGATTCCTCAAAAACGCAGCTCTGGCCTAACAACAATCTATATAAAATACAGCGTCCCAGACAATTAAACTGTAAAAATTGCCAACCCACTAAAAAGTTTTATTTTAAAGCCCTTAAGCAATAGTTCACCTCAAAATGAAAATTCTGTCATTATTCGCTCAACCTCATGTTGTATCAAACACATGTGATGTTACTTCTGCCGAACAGTACAGAATTTGTTGCCCATTATGTTTTCTTATAATGAAAGTGAATAAGGAATTGGGTTGTCAGGCTCCACAATGACTAAAAAGGACCATTAAAGTGTCAAAGGTGGTCTGTGCATTATAGCTAAAACTGTTCTGAAGCTATACAATAACTTTCATACTTGTTTTGAGTTTGGAACCATCACTGGCCTCCATATGAAGTGGCAGGAACATTCCCCTAAAATTAACATGTTGTGTTTTCTGGAACAACAGTTTGGAAGAACAAGAGGTCAAGTTGATTATGACTAAACGTATATTTTGGGGAACTATTCCATTGAACATTTATGTAAAATCAAAGCGGTGCCAAAGTTTCAATCTACAACCCCATTTCCGATCACTGTGAATTTAATTACGGACTAAACTCATAAAAACAAGCAGAAACGATAAAAAAGCGGTTGTGAAAAAGTCGAATGGATGGAAACAAAGACGCTGTTGTGATACAATGATAAAAACGTTTCGTTGTAATTTCGCCCTTTGTTCGTCATTTTTATTACAGTGCGCAACAGAGACAACAAATCTGCATCGCACTAACAAAAGCAATCCGATGGTTATCACAGGCTGTTTCCTGTGCCAGTATTGTGACGTGATTGGGCGGGGGTGAGCCAAGCTCAGCTTGGCTTCCCATCCACCGCAGCAGAGTGTGACCGTGCCCTTATTAGATAAGACAGTAGAGTGAGTGATGGCATTAGGAAGCATCTGGACTGAGAACAGCTCGGCACAGAGGGGCCAGGTCACAGAGATGTCACCCACCCCACCAGTGCGTCATGCTGCTTCCCTGCCATGCTGCCCGCATTCCCCTCCGTCCAGCTCTCACACTGAGATGATGCCTGTTGTCACTGCGCTCTCTCATAAGCCTGTGATATATGTACCGCGTAAAAGGCAGCGAACCATGAGGTAAGAGCTGCATTCAGGCATGATGGATTGCCTAATATCAGTATAAAAATACATTCTCAGACCCTATGCTGGGAAGACAAGCACACAAGCACAGAGGAATATTAAAGCTGCAATCCGTAACTTTCTACGGTTATGAATGGACAAAAATCAGTTATTGAGCAAGTACATAAGAGATCAGTGTTCACCATCTCCTTACCTAATAAAAATGATTTATACGAGATGTGGGGTCTGATTTCCTGGGAAATGTCAGTTTGACATCATTTGACGTCAACACGTAATGAAATGTATGTAAAGTAACCTGCAGTTTTATGTTCGAACAGAGATGGCGACAGAGAGGCAAAAGTTACAGACTGCAGCTTTAATCCAACATATACTAAAGTAAATCATACTAGATTTTTGCAGTGCAAAGGCACCGATTTATTCTTCTCTCTGTGGGCACAGGACAAAGTTTAATATTCTGCAAGCACTTACTGCATCCTCTGGTTTGTGGCCCCCATGCCCTTCGTTCAGGGTGTCGTCTAGCAGGTCATCGTGATGGGTAAGCGTGAATTCCCGGATGAAGACAGCATCACTGTTACTGCCGTCCGCCCAGACCTGAAAAATGCAACAAACGTCTCATTACAGTAACTATTGTGACTATAGTTACTGTAAAATTTTGCTACATTAATCCCATGTATCAAACCTATCTGACCTTCTTTTGAGGAACAATTTTGCTTATTGCATTTTCATTAAACGAATGTATATAAGTATATAAGTTAGGCTGTCAAGCTCCAAAATGACAAAAAAGGACCACTGAAGTATGTTAAAGGTGATCTGTGCATTATATTGAACAGTAACTCTCCTGAAGCTGTATAATAACTTTGATACTTTTTTTTATTTTGGATCCCATAACCTCATTCATCATTCACCTCCATGTGAAGCGGCAAGAACGCTCTTCCAAAATTCACCTTTTGTGTTCTCTGGAAGAAAGTCTTGCGCGTTTGGAACAACAAGAGTAAGACACAATGTACATTTTGGAAAGCTATTCCTTTTCATTTTTAGGTCAAATCAGCGTTTCGAGCATTCCAAACTGCAACCCCGTTTCCGATCACTGACTTTAATTACTGATGAAGAAAACCGAGTTCAACTCGTAAAAACTGAAATGTCAAAATGAGAAACTATGGAGTCATTACTTAAGACTATGAATCGCATACAGCATAAGACTCTAGAACTCCGGTTCCCAGTTTTGAACTGTCTTTTTCTACTGTTATGAAAACAACGTTACTGGATGGAGTCATATGGCAGCTCTTCAAAGTAGCGCGCTAGTTTAATCCTGCGTATAAGTGGTAGATTGTCATTAAAAGGGGAAACGAATGGCTATTTAACAAAGCCTGAACCGTGAAAGCCTGCCAAAACTGATAACAAGCGAACAAAAAAAGAGAAAAAAGACTGCCGATCCTTTTTCAAAGTCACATTTTTGAAGCAACCAACCAGAGCATGAACACTGGACAGCGTACATTAGATAACGACAACGCATGGAGCCTCTTAACATGTTCTGACAGCATGCCAAATTAAGAAATAAGGGAATTAATAGCAGGCTTTTGAACATTATCTAACATCAAAGGAAGTCATTGAAAACCACTAATAAATTCTCTATATAAATGCATCTCATAACAAAGGCGCTGGGGGCAGATAATACTGTATGTTTGATGTGGGACACTGCCTCAGTCAGGCAGTATAGGGTTGGGTGTGTGTTATTCTGGTGACGACCACATTTCAACACTGTATAACGCTCACACATCACTGAAGTCACACACTGCTCACTGGCAGATTCTTGGCTCGGGGATCTATTGCAACTTCCAAAAGCTGTTTTACTTAGTGTATGTACATTCCATATGAGCAATTATAGTCTATTACATGAAGCATGCCCTCATATACATTACAGTATGGATATGTCTGATACTGAAGGCTTGTCAGCAGAATTCACCGTTCAGAAGTACCTAAGACAGGCAGGAAAAGGGTGCAGAGCCACTGTCAACAAAAAATTACGAAAACATAAATAGCCCAGATGGCCAGAGTCGATCCTGAAATGACTTTCTGTTGACTACAAATAAAGCGGCAGACATGAGAAGCCATGCAAATATTTTTAAGAACAAACTCTGTGGGGACGTTATATCCCCAGTGGATAAAAAAAGTGACTGCCTACCCTTATCGATAACCCAGCTAACAGGGAACATTCTCAGAACACTGGCTATTTTTCTCTAAACGTTCTCTCAAAGTTTTTCAAAATGTTCTTGCAGTAACGTTAGCAAAACTCTTTTTAATGCTATGTATCATTGTTTGTTAGTATTTGCTAGTGGAACGTTTTAAAAACGCGTGAATACCATTCTTATAACCAAGCAAAAATGTTAATGCTAACATTACTAACAGTCTAAAAAACTGGATGCCCCCAATGTTCCTAGAACATTCAAAACAACACGCTTAACCTTTTTGTTACGTAATGGAAATGTTCGAAAAACGTTTCTGCAACCTAAAATTGCTGGGATCATGCTATTCTTCAATCAATCACCAAGACTTTATCTGAGAAGAGGCGGGTGTGGAGTGAATTCTGGCTGAACTGAGGCCTAATGGAGCATCAGCCAAGAGTTCTTCAAGAGTGTTTAAAAGGAATCGATCAAATTTCCCCTGCTAAGGAAAACAAGGCTGTTGTTAAAACGAGATGCCATGAGACCTGTGCTCCCTCTGGGCAAAGAGCCGGACATCCGCTCGACAGACTTCTAGCTCATGCCACCCTGTGCATCGCTGTTCGCATTTCAATGTTTAAATACCAAAATAATGTTTTCGCTTTCAAAGGAAAGACATGTGAAGGAACGTGGGATCTCCAGCTTTGAGTGACAGCCGCCTAAAGGGGAAAAAATACGGAGGAAAACTTGTACATACACACCTGAGGAACATTTGCTGGCTGTTAATATTTTTACTTTTTGCTTACGGCAATAACATGCTTGTGCTATTAATCATGATCGTGTTTCCAAATAGAATTAAAAATAGTTTTTATTGATGTAATTTAAAAGTGTTGCTTTTAAACCACCAATATGGCTGTCAATTCTAAAGAAGTTTTAGTTAAAGTTTAATCTACGACAGCACAGCTATGAACTAGTTCCTAGATACTAGTTTTAAAATAATAGTTTAACATCTAATTGTTCTCATACAAAATTGGATTTCTGCCTCTATTGCTCTAGTACCAAACACAAGCACACTACAAAAGTAAACTTTTGCAACCCCTGACATACAATCAGACTGTGATACCTGCACTCGTATGAGGCTCAAATCCAAAATGACGAGATCTCTTTATGCCAGTGGCTTTAATTCATTCTCTTTCAGCAATATTGCATTTCAAAGCACGAGACAGGTACATGGAAAGAGAAGGGGAAGTGAACCCGGGTCAGACCGGGCCTTCAAAGAACATAATCAACTGTAATAACCACCAATATGATATTATAATTGCGCTTTCCTGCTGAGAGGTGCCAGCTGCTTGGCCAGGGGGAAATAGAAGACAGGACCACATTAGCAGCATATGCCCACCCCGGGTTTCTGTTTCATGCATGGCCACCTTTGATTTATAAGATTTGCTCTGGTGTTTTGATAACACCAGCCTTATTTCCACACTGCTTCTGGGTGCATAAAACGTGTGTTTTTTTTAGGAGGATCGGCACAGGATTTCATTTGAAGGCTGAGAGAGGAGGAAACCTTGAGTGACATTTGCTGACAGTTTTCTCCCTCTCGCTCCTCCCTGACTTGCGTAGTGCAGCTCCTTATTTTCTAAAGGTGAAGTTTTCCCGTGGAGAAGAAAGTTAAAGCAATACACGATCTCATGCTACGATCGCTCTCGCTGCCGTTTGATCTAAAAGGGAAAACCAACTTTTCAAAACAGAGTTTTCTGTGCCCACACCGTCCACTGACACACACTTCCCTGTGGTGGAATCTATAAGAAGAGTTTCCACATGTAGTTAGGAGAATATATTACACTTGGGCACAACAGGCCTCTCTCCTTGAGATGTCTTTGTTACTGAAGATAGGTCATGGATGATGGTAGTTACTGCACTGATAGGGTTTACTTCTCCTGGATTTGACAGGGTTTTGGCCGACTCTAGGCAACATTACACGCTTTGGTGTGCGAGCTCTCCTGGTTGCAATTTGCACTTTAAGCTGTGCGCTTGAGAAACGAGGTGCTGCTTCTTCAGAAATGATCACGCCAAAATAATAAAATCATTCCCATCACATTCTCCCATTCTGACAGCTTGTTTGATTATGTTCTCATTCCTGCGGGGCCTTTGAAGATATTCTGTATCTAGCCATACTAGTCATGCTTGGATTAGTAAAAGAAAGAAGATTTTAACTCATTTTAACTAATATAAAAATATACTACCTAATTTATAATTAAAGGGTCAGTTCACCCAAAATAACAAAAAAAACTTTCATCATTTACTCACAGTCATGTCATTCCAAATCTGTATGACTTTTTTGCTTCTGAGGAACACAAAAGATATTCTAAAGAACGTTGGTGACCAGACAACACTGGCACCCATTGACTTCCATTGTATGGACACAAACCCACAGAGACTTCTCAGATTAGCTTATTTTGTGTTCCACAGAAGAACAAAAAAGTCAGGTTTGGAATAACATGAGGGGAAGTAAATGATGGACAAATTTTCAACTCTTCCTTTAATATGTAAGGCTGTAAAATGGAAATTGAAAGGGGAAAATTTTTTATTCAGCACTCTCCTTAATGACACTCATAAGATCTTAAAAGTGGAGAAAGGTCACCTGCAGAAAAGTACAGAAGCACCATGTTCAAACAGGGTACTAGCGTATGGTAATATCATGGTATTTTTGCACCTAAAGGACATGGTATATGATTTAGAGTACATGCAATGTATAGAATACTAGGTATGGACAAGTATAGAATACCAGGTGTATAAATGTGACAACCATTCAGTATCATGGTATATTTCAAAGTACAATGGTAACAAAGTTATATTACAATCCAATGTACCATCATGGCACCAGTGTACTGCCAGTGTTTTTTAAGAGAAATAAAAACCTTTCCGTCTTCCACCCCACTACACACACTGATATGATGTGAATTTGTGACTGATGTTTCCTAAATGTCTCGCAACAAGATTTTGGCTCCTTCCTCAGACAAACCGTCTCTGTTGAGAGACATGAATCTTTTCCTGCACATACCTTTTATAGCAAAGGCATCTCCTCCAAATTATCCAGTGGTGTAAATCAAACTAGTTTGTGACCTGCAGATAGCTTTCTTGGTGCCAGTCTGTCGCATTAAAAAATCAATCGGGCCGTCCTGAATTTTCACCTTTTAGGGGCAGATAACAGGAGCTTCATGTGGTCATGAGCTGTGGAAGAAGGGAGTCACCTGAAGCTGTGATCACTCGCTCCTCGGTTCCTCCCTGTGTCCACAAGTCATCTCAGCTCATTTGTCTTGTGCTGTTTACTGAATAAAATTCCTGAAGGGTTTCTGTACTGTAAACTATGTCTGCTATGCTCCTCTTGACTGTCTGTCGCCTGTGTGACTCTTTAAGAAGGCATTTATACTGTTTTATGAACAGTAGGTG
>JAZGTJ010014242.1:0-14289 GCA_036877575.1 Botia almorhae
AGCAGAGCAGACATTGCTAAGTTACTGTTTAGTGTATGTTTTGCTCAGCAGCTGCTGTTCTGCTCATGTGATCAATCTGACCAAAGTTCACAGTGAATGCTGGGATTGTTCTCTGAGATGGCAGTTGTTTTCTTGTCTTTACTCTTGCCACTGGCTGGTTGGGAGTGTTTAGTTTTGAAATGGTGGCTGGGCGCAATGAGACTGTAATCAAACACACTTTGTTACTGAATAGCTTTAATTGCTGTGTGCGTGCAGGAGTGTGTGTGTTGTGAAGCTGAGGGTGTTTTCCTCTGAGGGTTCATTTCCTACTGTTCGGTGTTTATTGTCAGCTGTTGTGCTGTGTCTTAGCGGAGCAGTAACTGTAGTAAGAAACTGCTGATTAATCACCATGTACAGTATAAATGTGCTTTCCTAAAAAAATGGAACTGACTGAATAATAAAAATGTAATGCACTTCGTAAATAAATAGTATTATTATTATGGTATTAATGTTAAATATACGTTATCTGACGGTATTTCAATAAAATACTCCCACATCGGTATTTTCTTCAAAGCATTTCACATCAGAGCATCACATTTTGTATAATCAGTCTGATGACTGTTGTTGTGTGTAAACGTGAATGACTGTTAACATATGATGTAATAGCTGGTGTTAATCAGCCCTAATGTTTTCTGTCTGTCCTCATCAGTTCCAGCTACTCGTCTTCAGCACAAGACTTTGAGAGGAAGCTCTGGTTCGGCCCCGCCTCCCAATCTCCCAGGATGTCCAGACGCACTCTCCGTCTGCACACCAGCACGAGTCACTATGGAGACGACAGTCTGCTTGACTCATCACTGAACCACAGCGTCGCCTACAGCCACAGAGATGACAAGTGAGGGGAGATGTGCAACACTGTTTTTTTGCCTGAATGACTGTTTTAAGGAATGGGGTCATGTGACCCTGCTTGATGGCATGTCTTAGAATGCGTCTTACATAAACAGCCCGTTTAAAAGCAACTTGAGGATACCAGTCCTCTAAGATTTTCATTTCAGCTGTTGAGTTAAAATGTACAGTTTGCACAACGCATGTTTTTCTCTTCTCATTCTTGTTTTTTTGTAGTCCTCTGAAGAGCAGAAGGGCCCATCACTCAGTCTCCGGGTCGATGGTTCACACACAGAGAGCTGCTTCAGCATCAGTCCTGCAGGCTCATAACAGCACCCTGAACAGCTGTGCACCCAGCGACGCCTCTCTGCTCTCCTCTCTGCTGGACGAGTCGTCCATACAGGAGCGCACCCTCGTCGACAGCTTCTGGGGTCAGTTAGCGCAGACCTTTGTGATCTCCCAGACATGATACTGTTTTCACTGCTGGAGCACTGATTGTAGTGTCTTGTTTTGATGTAGGTTTGGATGAGGATTGTGATATCAACGGTAAGCTTGAGCTGAATGCATGACCTGTAAAGCACAACAGCTTCCAGAAGTTTATTTTCCACAGACAAGTGAACTAAAGGGATATTTCACCTTGTTTTGTGCTTCTGAGGAACACAAAGATATTTTGAAATACATTAGTTGTATTGGTTGTAATGGATCTCCATCAGATGGACATAAGACCACTGAGATGTTCCTCAAAAGATAAAAGTCACATGTTTGTAATGACATGAGGGCATTAACAGTGTGTTAACATTTCAGGGATAATATGTGGTTTTGTAAAAGCTATAAATCAGTGGGATTTAAACCAGAATAAAAATATTTAATAGACCTATTTCTGGTTAATAACTAACCAGCGAGTATAACTGAACAACCAATCATAGAATATGATTGTTGATATCACACACGTTTACTCTGCGCTGTTTATGGAAGTCAGAGTAGTAATCTGTGATGTTTAACTAATGAGATGTTGATGGGTCAAAAGCCCAACAGATATGGTCCACAGACCTGGAACTACTTCAGGTGTGTGTTTCCTGAAAACTAATACACCTTTGGAGTGTTTTTCAACCAATCAAAATGAAGCAGTAGCCCTGTGTTATAATATTATTGTGTCATGAACTTAATTCACTCATAACAGAATTTCAGTAACATAAATAAACACAAGTGACGTTTGATTAATCTCTGGTTGATTGAGTTGAGATTAGGAACATTTTATGATTTGACTGTAAACAAAACCAAGGCCGTGAAAAATTGTGATTGAGTAATTCGCCACCTCTTATATTTTATATAAACTTTTGCCTTTTGTGACTTTTTGTGTGTCTGTTTCTTTTTTCCTGGTTGAACTTTATTTGTATTTGTTTCAGACCAGACGCTCCGAGCGCACCACAGCACAGCGGAGGCCAAAACCCAGACCTCCACAGCACGGAACGGTTCTGCCTGTAAAGACTGCAGCATCATCTCTGACAGGAGAGATCACCTCACCCCTCACTCCTCTGTTCTGCACGCTGCTGGAGATCAGACGTCTTTTACAAAGTCACCCAGCCCAGTGTCCATTCCTAACACTACAGTATACTGCAGGGACAGCCGCAGACACAAGCCAGGTGCAACAGCTAAGAATACACTGTAAAATGTTTGATTTACCCAAGATTCATCTGTGCAAGTCACAAGAGAGTTGCAGGGCTGTTTTGAACATGTTTAGAATAAAATGCCAATGTGCTGCACACGGTATACTGAAGAACCAGCTGTATACTGCATGTGTTAAGTTAATAATCAGCTGGAGGAAAGAGGATGTATTTCTAAATACCCAGAGAAACTGCTGTCAGTTATAGGAGAATCATTAGCAGTAGACTGAGGGTGAATGGTCAAACAATAAATGATCTGCCACAGAGAAATACTTCTATCATTTGACACTAATGTGTATTATATGACACAAAATGGAAGGTCAGGTGGAGCACATTGCATTGTGTGTAACCACAGTGTTCTGTGTACTCTGGCCCTGTGGTGCAATATAGAAGCAGTGTGGATCGGAGAACTCCACACAGAACATGACTTCATTGAACACGTTGTGTTGCAGGTGTTTTGGGCATATTGTCTCAGAAATGCATTCATCACAGCAGGAGAATAGCTGTCTGTGTGAAGTACATACTCGGCCTGCTGATGCAGTGTGTCCTGCTCAGAGGTATCAGCACAGGTTCCCTCTCACCGTCTCTGACAGCATGATGGTCACATGATCAGCTGCTCACACTGGTTAAAGGCTTCATTCACTCCTGCTCTTCTGATGACACGTTCATGCGCGCACACACACACACACACTTTCCTTTCTTGAGTTGGGTTGGACAGTAAAGAAGTTAATTTCCAGCATTTAAACACAATTCCTCAGCTCTGAATGTTTTTAGAGGAAATGAGAAATTCAGATTCTAAATAAACAGAATCTGCTGTCTGCTGTTTGCTGTATGTGGGGTGTAGTTTACAATGCAAATGACATGTTGAAACGGCTGCTCTTCATCTGATGCTGTCTGTCTTTAACCTGCTCTATGCACTCAAACACCAGGCGGCACTTCCTGTCTCGCACTCTTTCAGGGGAATGTGTGAACTTTCACAGACTGGAACAATAGAGAGATACTTGCACCATCACTTTCTCTCTCAGGGCCTTGATGAGATGAGCTGTTCATGGTTTCCACAGTCACTGTCAGTCTGATCACCTTCAGCTCATCTCTCACTGAGCGTGTTGTGTGTCTGCAGGGCTGCTGCTGTCAGTGTGGGGCTGCTGTGTTGGGATGTGTGTGAGAATGTGTGTTCTCACAGCTGCTGTATTGAAGAAGAGTCTGCTGTGGACGAGAGACACTCACAGCAGTGTTAATGGAGGTACTGCCTCCTCACAGACTCTTCTTTACCTCCTCTCGGGTCTGAACCTTCTGCTGTTCACGCTGTACAAACAAACCGATGCCGAAGGGACGGAAAACATTAAAAACGCTTCTCTTTCTTAATTTACTAAAATGTAACTTGACTAAGATCATAACATTTATGAGTTGCTTAAAGTAAATGTGATCAGAAATTCAGAGTCAGTGTAAAGTATTTTAGTCGCTGCTAAATAATACACTGCAGACCTGACAGTGTGATAAGATCAACAATCACTGACATGTTTTAAATGTATTATTTATGTTTAAATAAATAAATAAATCAACAGTTGAGGGCCCTCATGGCCCTTCCTGGTATCGTCAGTCACTGGCCGTGTGTGTGTGTGTGTGTCGGTCACTGGCCGTGTGTGTGTGTGTCGGTCACTGGCCGTGTGTGTGTGTGTGTCGGTCACTGGCCGTGTGTGTGTGTGTGTCGGTCACTGGCCGTGTGTGTGTGTGTGTCGGTCACTGGCCGTGTGTGTGTGTCGTCAGTCACGTCACTCGCCGGCCGTGTGTGTGTGTCGTCAGTCACTGGTTCAGGATGGCCTGCTTCTTTCTGAAGTTACTGTTACTGTCATGAGTTTCTGTTCCAGCTGTGATTCTTAATACTGTACTGTATTGATGGGTGAATGATGTTAAATTCATCATGTGTCTCACTGAAGCATGCGTCTTTGTGAATAATCACATCTCACTTATTTCAGCAGGACACAGCAGTGGTGTTTGACCATCATTGTGTCTATAGATTCTTCATCCAGTATAATGATGTTTGTGCTGTTGAAGCATGAGCACATAAACAAATGCATCCGTCCACCGTGAGCACTCCCTTGGTTACATGCAAATCCTTCTCTCTTCCCGTCTGCCGGTGCACAGCTGTGATTGGAGGGATTAGGAGAGACTGAGAGCTCTACGCCGGCGTCTGAAGGACTCTTGATTTGATATTTAGTTTTCTTGTGTCTGTCACAGGCAATGAGAGACACTACAGCAGTATGAGTGTTAAAGAGGTGGTGCTTCAGAAAGAGCCACCAAAGTTCAGCGGCGTTCTGTGTAAGTACAACAGCTACATTTTTGACCTTCACACATGCTTGCCTTCATCTGAAACTACTAGATCTTCACATGTACCATTTTATACTCTGAATGTGTTTGTTAACTTGTTTTCTAAACGTGAATATTTGGTAAATGTTTGGTGAGGTGTCTCTTCTAGAACAACTTCTAGTATTTCTTTTCATTAAATGACTCTAGGGCAGCACTGTGTGCATCCTTCCTTGATCTGTCACTCCCAGAGTTTGGTGAAAAATCAAAGATTGCAAATGAACTGGAAGAAATGTTGATTTCTGAATGTTTTACATGCTGCTGTCTGTGTAGTGACTTGCAAATACATGATATAGCATGATATTGTCCACTGCTCTATCATATATCAGTGATTAGCTCATAGTTCTGGTGCTCTAGTGTGTGTACACCACATACAGCAGTGCAGTTTTTTTGAGGGTTTCGCAACATCCCACATAAAAATAACAGAATATCTGTTGAACGTCTGCGCGGAGTCTGTTGAACGTCTGCACACTGGTTGCCTTCAGAGGAAGATGAAAGCATGAGAAACAAACGCAGTTGACTTATTCTGCATTTATTAACCGAGTGAACTTTGTTTCATATAGATTGACTTATTTGGGCCAGTTTCACTTCAGAGATCTGAAGCTTCTGGACATTATTGAATGATTTTAATGATAATTGTGTTTACTGCAGTAGATTTGTGTCTGATTAACAGACAGTATGAACATGGTTATATTTTAATATTTAAGACAATGTAAGTAATGAGGGCAGTTTGGTAGTATTAGGCTTTCTATTACTGTGGAAGAAAGAGTTGGACATCTCTGCTCTGCATAATATCTTGGCTGATAGTAATGTGGCTGATATCATTATGGTAATGTGGCTGATATCATTATGGTAATGTGGCTGATATCATTATGGTAATGTGGCTGATATCATTATGGTAATGTGGCTGATATCATTATGGTAATATCCCACATTTTGCAAATAAGCCGATGCCTGCATGATTTTTCCTCCATTACTGCGCAGAAGTTCAATGATTCCACCCTGTTACTGTTTCTGCTGTACAGCTTATTGCTACAGAACAACAAACATACAAATCAGAGTTTTAAACTGTTTTTACATTTAAAAACAAGTTTGTTAATGTTTGCAAATAGTGCAAACCTGATTTAAAATGGAAATAACATGAGTTGTATGATTTGGTTTGACCTTTTGATCAACATTTAGTCTCATCTATTAGCACTGGTATCATTTGATATATATTTCACTTTGAAGTGAATTTTCTGAATACTGATTTTACCAGGTGACGACTGCAAAAGAAAGAACACACAACCTCGGGAACATGTGCCTGAAGGGGCCGTATGGTCCCCTGTAGTTTTAACAGGTTAACAGCTTCTCATTACTTCTCACCCTCAGTCTTGATCCTGTAAAGGGAGTCTGGTTTAAAAATAGCAGAGAATAAATAAGTTATTGCCCCTGTCCTTCCCCTCATTGTTGGTTTTGGGGTTGTGGTCAGATGTGAGTTTATCCTGCTTGAGAGCGTTCAGACAACATTGCCTGACCGCCTCACTTCCTCTGGCTCTGACGCTGACGCTCTGATGCTTTTACCTGTGAACCGCTTTCTGATGCACTTTCATGACCATATTTATTCTTTTCAGATTGTGATCATTTCATCAAGTGTCTGCAGTCAGTCATGTGCTTCTGTTTGTTGTTTAGAGTATCTTTGCATACATCTCTGATTGCTGTGGAGTTGATCAGCAGTGATTTCTGTGCAGTGGTGCTGATCTAATGCAGTGACGTCCAAATGTCTGAAACACACAAACCTGAACATAAACCAGCAGCTTTAAGAATGTAAAGTTACTGTCAAATGAAGAGATGGAAGAGTCTGCAGGTTTCTAGGTCACTAAACAAATGTAAGCAAATGTGAGGCATTGATCTTAGGAACTCCTCTGTTTGAGAAGTCCGATTTCAGTTGAAAGACACCAATTGTTCTTTGGAACATTTTCTGTGATGTAGGATCATTTAATCAAGCTCAAATGCACATTGCCATTAAAATGAACATTTTTTTTCCCCTTGTAGTTCACTTTCATGTTTGTGTTGTAAGCAGTTAAAAAAGAGCTTTTTTTAAAAGACATTTCTCACCCTCATTTTGACTGTTGCTGCTGGAAAAGGCTTTTGTGTATACACCAGGCTTTCCAGCATCTTGTTTTATAATAAGACTCAAATTTGTAATTTTATTAAATGAAAAAAGGGAAAAAGATTCATTTCAGTAGTGATGTCAGACAGTTGGACCTCGCTCTCTGCTGAATGAGGAGTTTTATGGGGCTGTGTGTCTGTTTACAGGTGTGTAGATGTGACTGTTGTCTGCTTCTGTCACTCTTGTGTGTCAGCATGACCTCTTGCCCTGCACCCAAACCCTCCCTAAAATCTGATGAGTGTATGCTAGCCCACAGACAACCTGTTTCTGTGTGTGTGTGTGTGTGTGTGTGTTTACAGGGAAGGCAGCCTCAGGAAGCGTCTTGTGGTTTGTCAATCTCTTTGCGCAGTGAGTACACTGCATATAAACTATTAACACACTATCACAATGTTTTGCTGTAAATCTAACAGACAACACATAGACACACCATACGAAATCTTTTGTCTCTTGTTCTTTCCTCTTTGCAAAAATACATGTGCAAATCTGTCCCTGCTAATGATGCAGAAAATACACAAGTATGAATCTTTAAAAGTAATGTCAAATATTTTATGATCCTCAAAAGGTTTTATTGAAGAAAGCAATGCGTTTGTGTTTACTGTTCAATTATATGAAACCTGTCAGACTCTGATAGAGGCACAATTAAAATGACAATTTCATTAAATGAAATTGAATTAGTATTATATAGACAGTCTGTGATTTAATGGTCACGTGTCATGATGTTCATACAGGTAATCAGAACTGAACTCAGAACTGTTGATTCATCTTTAATCTCTGGATAAAAGTGTCTGTTACTGACAGTCAGCTGTGATCATTCTCTGAGTGTTGAATCTCTCTTTTCTCCTGCAGGTGTCTCCCTATGCTTTCAAAACTAGTCTTTCTCGTACCCTTCCTTCTGTTCCTTGGTGAGTTTCACTGTAATGGACTGTTAAATGGAAATGAGCACACAGGCAGTGTGACGATACAGATACACTGACATCTGCCCTCTTACACAGCTCTGTGGTACTGGGGCCCGTCTGGACTCTTGGCCCTGCTGTCTTCTGCTAAGAGCCCTCACCAGACACCACCCACTCAATCCTTCAGCAGTGACTCCAGAGAGGGACAAGCTCCTGCTGAGACAAACTCTCAGGTAATCAAACCATCAGCTGCACATCAACTTAAATTTTTAGAAAAAAAAACATTTTTTCTCCCTCTCTCTCTCCCTCCCTCTCTCTCTCTCTCTCTCTCTTCCCATCCCTCTCTCTCCCCCTCTCTCTGTCTCTCCTCTCTCTCTCCCACTCACTCACTCACTCACTCATTCTTCTGAATGTCACTCACTCACTCTTCTGAATATCACTCATTCTTCTGAGTGTGTGTTTCTCTCTCTCGTGTTCCAGCGGGTTCTGGTGTCTTCAGTAGAGGTGGAGAGGTTCACCCGTTTGGAGGACAGTTTGGCTCAGCTGTGGGATCGAGTGGCGGGGGGTTTGCTCAGACAGGAGGAGCAGCACACGGAGGTGCTCAGCCTCTATAACACGCTGCGAGTGGAGTTCCACAAGCACACAGACAGGGAGAGCATGGCCAAGTGGATCGGAGACATGCTGGAGGAGAGATTCAGCTACCTGAAGAGGGAGGTGGAGCAGGAGGCCAAACACACACAACAGGTGAGACCAGCACTGATTGATTTACACATTCATGTCATTAAATGCATGAATGCATGACTTCAGCAGTGAGAAGCAGCCCATGGGCTTGTAATGAACAGTGAACCTGTGTGTGCAGCACCAGGAGAAGCAGATGAGAGATGTTTCGTCAGAGAACACTCGACTAGCTGAAGCTGAAGCTCTGTTGCAGACATTAGCCCGCAGAACTGAGGTATCACTCTGTGTTACAGAATCAGAAGGGTCCATTCCTGCTGCTGGAGATCTCCTGTCCTGCAGAGTTTAGCTCAATCACACACACCTGAAGCAGTTGTGTGAGGTCATTCTTCCTGAGGCAGGTGTATGTGATTGAGGTTGGGCTCAAACTCTGCTGGGCTGTGTTGTAAGTGTATTGTAGCACCAGTGATCTCTTAAGATCACTGTGCTTTTGTGACACGCAGGCCTGGACAGCAGATCTGCATGAGCAGGATTGAGCCGCCTGTTATTTAATATCTCACCATCTGAACAAACCAGAGAATTCATTCATGTTTTATTGATTCATTTAGGAGCTCCAGAGAAAACAGGAGCAGCCGCAGAAGAAGAAGGTTCCTGAGGCTGAGGCGTCCCTCACAGATGCTGATAGGTTATTATCCTCAGTCTTCTTCAACTGCTGAATGTTTAATATAATCTTATTATGAATAATGTTATTCCAGGTGCCTCATGTAAACCGGTCTGGAAATCTGAAACTAACTTTTTATTACACAGCAATTACTTTAGTACTTTTAATAACATTATTTTCTTACCATATTACAAACACACTGTTGTCTTACGGCAAGTGCTTCAATTCTTTGAATATAATTCTCTATTTGTTACTTAAGAAGTCAGTAATGTTTCAGTTTCACCAGCTCTCCATAAACAACCGCTTTTTTACTCTAAAAGTAATGTAGGCAATTTCAGAGAGACTAGTGATTTTCTGAAGCCACGCCTCCTCCAACAAACTGAGAGACCTTCAAACACAAGAACACAAACTGTTTCTGGAAAAATCACCTACCTGCCTTTAAATGATTATTTCAGCCAAAAATAAAACTAGTGATTTGCTCACCCTTGTGTTTAACCCCCCCCCCATAACTTTAGTTCTTCAGAACTGAAAGAGATTTTCAAGCATTTGTTATTTCTTTACAATGCGAGTGGAAGGTTCTTGTGCTGTCACAGATGAACACATCAGTGTTATAAATGCTGAGTGCTGGTGATGTGCTGTTCTCTCCAGTGAGGAGTCTGACAGCAGCTCCAGTGATGTTCTCCTGGAGGAGGTGAAGAGGCTGGAGGAGGCTCTGGAGCGCATCAGAGATGATGTGCAGGGGCTGAAGGGATGCAGAGACCGATGCGAGCAGCTGGATGTTCTTCAGAACTCTGTAAGTCTTCTGCTCACATCAGTACTGGTTTAGGTGTCACATGCATCATGAAATGAAGTATTTGATGGACAACACATTTCTTTTGTGATATGTAATTGTGATGGGAATTGTTTACTGTGCAGATAAACTGCTGAATGGATCAGGTGGGAGTTGTAAGTCTTTGATAGGTCTTATAACTGCAGATCTGGTCTCCTGCAGGTAGCAGAGCAGGTGGAGAAGGAAATACGGTCTCTGTTCTATGGCAGTGATAAAGCAGACGAGCTGGAACTTCCAGAGTCTCTCCTGCAGTGGCTCTCTGATCAGTTTGTGAGCACCACTGAACTGCAGGCCTCACTCAGAGCCCTGGAGAGCAACATTCTGGATAACCTGTCCCTTCAGATGGAGGAGGGCCAGTCACCTTCTAAAGAGACAGTCACCAGAACTGTACTACAAGCCACAGAGGAGGCCGGCCTCACTGAAGAGGTGAGCTTAACACCCAGAAACCTGATGTTACATTAGCTGTGACCTTAACTGTAATTCATCACTTTGCTTTCAGCATGTGCAGTTGATTGTTGACAACGCTTTGAAGCGGTACTCTGAAGACCGCACGGGTCTGGTGGACTATGCGTTGGAATCTGGAGGTATAGTTTTGATGTTACCTCTGTAAAAACATGCCGCTGTGCTCACATGCATTGAACACAAATCTAAAACACAAGAGTACGGCTGTTATTACTGACAGACCTGCACACTGATTTAAATACTGCACACAACAGACCTCACCTGAATGCTGGAATTGACACATTTTATAAGCCGTGATTTATTTTTTGTGCTGCTACAGAGTTATGATTCATGTACACTGATCTGATGTTTTAAACTGTTTTGGTAAATATAGTTTTTGATTGTTATGGTGTTCTGTTTTAAATCATATCTTCTGCTGTAGTTTTATTTGAAAGTAAAAATGCATCTACACACATTAAGACAGCGAGTTTGAATTTGTGGTTGTCTGAAGGCGGCAGCATTATAAGCACACGGTGCTCAGAGACCTTCATAACCAAAACGGCGTTAATGAGTCTGTTCGGCCTGCCGCTCTGGTACTTCTCCCAGTCCCCCCGTGTCGTCATACAGGTGTGTGTGTGATACTCATCCGCATGTTTACGCTTTACTTTAAGTTTTTCTTTATGACCGTGTCCGTTTGTCCCTGCAGCCAGACGTGCATCCTGGCAACTGCTGGGCGTTTAAAGGCTCTTCTGGTTATCTGGTGATTGGTTTATCCATGAAGATTGTGCCTACAGCTTTCTCACTGGAACACATCCCCAAATCCCTGTCCCCCACCGGTAACATCAGCAGTGCCCCTCGAGACCTCAGTGTGTATGTAAGTGCAGCTGGAGGAGCTCTGAGCAGCTTTCCACACTTCTGCTAAAGAAATATTCATATTCAATTTCATCTGTTTCAGAGTTCTATGAGTGGAATTCATGGACACTATAGAAACTTTTATTTACTCACGTCTATAGCTGTACTGATATACAGCATGACATCACTCCTGCTCTGAGGAATGGTGTCATGATACCCACAGAACTTCATCTAAACGTGACGCGTGTTGCTTTTCTGTTACAGGGTTTGGATGACGAGCAGCAGGAGGAGGGACAGCTGCTCGGTCAGTTTGTTTATAATGATGATGGAGATGCTCTTCAGACTTTCTCTGTAACTGTAAGTATCACACAAGCACAGATTTTAATAAAGCAATAAATCTGAATTGGATTTGGGGCATCAACATTAGATTAGATGTTTCTGTTATAATCAGTGGAGGTGTTTAAACGTGTTTAAATGTGCTGTAAGCTGTTCAAACCAGCCTGTCTGTCAGACATTTTGTTTGGTTATTCAAATCTAATTGAATTAACAACAGCATCAAAACGCATTAAACATTTCATCAGTCACATTTGTTAATGTGTTCCATTTGAAAGGCGTTTTCATGCTGCTGAAATTAGTATTTGAGCTCACAGCTAATGACATTCTAAGATGATGTGCACCCTTAACACTTCCTAATTAAATTACCAGTAAATTACCAGTAAGAGATAATGCTTGAACAGGACCTGTAAAAAGGGTTACAGGTAGGTTGGTCCTGGCATCGGCACAACTGTTTACCAGTATTTACCAGTATCTTTTTATACACACATTTGTGTATTTACCAGTAAAGTCATTCTGGTAATTTTCTGGTATTTTCCAGGATTACTGGGAGAAACTGGGAGTTTGACACTGTATTAATGTCCTGCATTCATGAAGTCTGTTCTTCCTCAGGAGGAGGTCACGAGAGGTTTTCAGATCATTGAGGTGCGAGTTCTGTCTAACTGGGGTCACCTGGACTACACCTGTATGTACCGTTTCAGAGTGCACGGAGAGCTCGCTGATGAATCCGCAGACCCTCAGGACATTAACACCTGACACTCATGCACGAGGGACTCGAAACCAAACATGTGCCATTGAGCTCCACAGTGGACATGTGATTGGTACATGTACGGTTATGCTCAGGGCCTGACTCTGCATGTGCTCATTCTCATAACATCAGGGTGATGTTTATTATTTGTTTTTAAACTCAATATGGCAGAATTAAAAGCATTAACACAACTGTCTGAATGACACGCAGCTGAAGAATGTATTTTAAATGTAAATCTTGTTAATAGTTTCATGAGTTTTGTGTGGTTATTTACTATATTTATTTGTGTGGGGGAGGGGTGTTTGTTGTTTGTTTAGCTGACGTACACGATTTATGAATGGGGATGATTGCTGTTTACTTTTGTCCAAGCTCCTCTAAGCAAGACTTGATTGTGTATTTTTGTAAATGCTTAACTTATGATTTTGTAATTGTCATGTAAACTTTACAGGTTGGCTTTCAAATAAAGTTCTATTTTTGTTTTACATTTTAAAAAGAAATGAGCTTTTTCTGTGGATAAGGCTCTGCAGTGATTAGTTCAAATTAAACTGATACACATTTGATATTTTAGAAACAAATGGGGCTTTACATGGGGCTGCTGTCTAAGTCAAGTGAGCCTCTGCCACTATAACATACTAGTTCCTAAATATCTCTGTGACTCCAGCTGAAATATAAAAATTAAATTTTATGCAATCTAAAATTGCATAAAAGTTTGTGTAAAGTTTAGGAATAGGGATGGGGACAGAAAACTATTAGCTCAGTATAAAGTCAATAGAAAACCCCACCATAATAAATACTAATTTGTAATAAAGTACTTTTTGAAAAAGCAGTGATATTCAATGAAGTGATGTGAACGTATGACGCTTCTAAATCAAAACAATAGATCCCTATATAGCTATCCACACTGCGCATGATCAAATATCTTATTAATTCAATGTAGCATCATTAAGCTCTTCTCGCCAGTTGTGGGTAATAGCAGCTGTTAGCATGTGCGTGGATCTGCACTTCAGTTTTCACTGGTGAAGGTAGATCTTCCAGGTAATTTAAGGATATTCATTTCAACATACTACAACTGGAGACCATTTTAATTGTGTATGACATTCAGAATGGATAGTGTGCATATTGAGATGCCACAGCTGTCATCCATTCAACAAATGCCATTTTGTGATGTCACATTTTCACAAAAGATCCCCAATATCATTCAGGCAGGGCTGATAGTTCACTTCAGAGAATCACTTTGAGGTAGATCTAGTGTAGCACCTCTCAGATAACACACACACACACGGGCTGCTTTTAAGATACTTAGATCTTATGAGAACTTCTGAGGTGCCAAGTTTCCTAAACATCATCTGAAAACCGTTGTGCTCCATTATTACATCACTATAGAGTTAACATGTACTCCTTCCGTTATAGTGTGTTAATAATCTGATCATGTAATCAATGAGAGAGAGTTCATGTAAAAAAAAAACCTTATACTGTGTTGAAATACCTGAGAGCTGTCTATGCACTTACTCACTGTTTCCTCTTATTGTAGTTGAAGTTGCTTCCTTGTCCTCATTTGTAAGTCGCTTTGGATAAACGCGTCAGCTAAATAACTAAATGTAAATCTCGAGAGAGAGAGAGTCTGTGGAGATGATGTAATCTCTGATGTAATGTGATGGAATAAATTGTGATGATATGGAGATGATGTAATCTCTGATGTAATGTGATGGAATAAATTGTGATGATATGGAGATGATGTAATCTCTGATGTAATGTGATGGATGTGATGAATTGTGATGATATGGAGATGATGTAATCTCTGATGTAATGAATTGTG
>JAZGTJ010014243.1:0-14287 GCA_036877575.1 Botia almorhae
AATGCATTCATATAAAATCACAGACTCATTTATTTTACCTTTTTATGTAGCACCACTAAACCTATGAAGTGAAAGCTTGTGCCAGGCTTGTGTTATCTGACATACCAAAACAATGGAGAAAAACTATTTTGTGCCATTCTGTACTGTACTTGAACCTGTTTTTAATTGTTCTTTCTGTCAGGGAGAGCTGTCATTGCATTTTAAAGACGTTTGTTGGTTTGTTGCAAACCCAGTGGTCATAGAAATTGCTTTATATGTCCTTATGGATTGAATCGATTTTAGTGCACCAGAGATGAGGGTGAACATCTGAATTCATTGTACTGTATCTAAATGTTTGGAAGATAAATGATTGAATGTTAATGCATATGCAGTAAAGAAGTGTGAAACCACTGCCTGACATGTTTATAACTTTAATACATTGAGAATAAAACAAACTATTTTGATATTTGATTAAATATTCTGTTGTTTTTGTGTCATTGAATTTCTGATCACTCATCTGAGGTTTATAAACATTCTTTGTTGTGTCGGATTAAAGCTGAAATATTAGATGACCTTCTTCCACAGATCAGTTTTTGAAACCCCCAACATCAGCACTGATCCTGGCAACATCGTGACACCTTTGGCATGTCTGTCACTCCAGATTTCCTTTCACACTGTCATATCCTGTTGATGTCCTGTCTAACAGCTCTCTGCTGTTGACTTTTACTATGTTCTCTTCCTGTTCTGTTAGAGCCACCAGCTTTATAAAAGCCAAATGTATGTTTCCATTAGATGAACTGAATATTCTGTTTTGTTTCTGCCATTACTTTGATTCACTTTGCTTGTGAATGAGCATTGACTGACAGAGATATTGAGCTACAGCAGTGATACATAACAAGGTATTAACATTCTCAACAGAACTGGTTCAAAAAGTGAAACAAGCGAAAAGAACCCAGTTCCCCTTTACATTCATAATGGATATAAAAATGGAACTGACCATAAAGTTTCTGTGTGCAGCTTTTTAATATGTTCCTCATCTAAATAGTAATTACACAAGTTAGAATCTGGCTGGTGAGTTCTGTGTACAGATTCACCAAATATGTGCAGGGCTTCAAGAATGTTTAGTTTGGTTTGCCTCGGAGGCCCCGATTTTGTTTAGTACAGATGTAAACCAAGTCTTGCACACCATTATTTAATCTCTGAAATAACCCTGGCATTGCTAACAACCACGTGTAAATTAAACAAACATACTTTGTTTTAACAAGCATTGAGTGGTTTAAACAAAGTGTACTTGAATCTGACAATTGAACAAACACCAAATACATTTTATGTTGATACCTGCTTCACTGGTAACAAACATTCAGTATATACTAAATACGTTAACTTTCAAGCAGTTTTACATCCAAGCAAACTTAACGTTCCACTACAATCCACATAAACTCCCCCCTCACAACAGTGAACAGAAATTATTTTCTTTTAAAACAAATATTTAAATCTCAGAAACAAGACAAATAGAAAAGTATTAATATTGAGAGGAAAATATAAAAACATAAAAGAATTCAAAAACTGTTTTCCTACTTTTATACAAATGCTAAAACAAAACTGAACTACTGAGGCGGCATCAGGAAAACCACTACAAATAGAACACTGTTTTTTAATGGTTTATTATTTTAATGGAATACTGACGTATTCACTAACATCTTAACAGTCTATGTGAAACACAAACTCTCGGTTGCTACAGTGCCATGCATTCTTCAAGAAAACTGCTGCCTTTGGTGTTCTTAAGCATTTTTATCGTGTTTGTTCAACTATGAAGAACAGAAAAAAAACAGGAAATTACATTAATGCACATGACTGCACAAGTTCAGATAATAAAGAACCACTGTTTGGATTAGTTTCTTTAAAACGCTAAAATCGGAAATTTTAATGCTTAGTTAAAAAAACAGTTCACTCAAAAATGAAAATTCTGTCATTTACTCGCCTTCATGTTGATCCAAACCTGTGTTACTTTTCTTGGTCTATTGAACACAAAAGGTTAATTGTTGATAAATATCTAGGTTTGGAATGACATGAGGGTGAGTAAATGATGACCGAATTAATTTTTTTAAACTGTTCTTTTAATATGGTTTCTGATTTGGAACACTTGCCTCTAGAGATTGAATATATAAACTGTTACTTACTGTATGATGAGATGTCAATCTCCTCTGGAAGTTCACTGATGTTCACCTCAAACCTGTCCTGAACATCATTCAAAGTGCGGGCGTCACTCTCGTCAGACACAAAGGTGATGGCCAGACCTTTTGTTCCAAACCTGCCAGCCCTCGCGACCTGAGGGAACGGCAAAATATGTTCAGGTAAAATCCTTTACAAAACATAACTTGTATAATCTATAACAGACTTATTTCTAGGGGCTTTGCTTTTTATTATTACTATAACCTGAACTGACCCTGTGTAGGTATGTGTCTGAGTCCTCAGGCATGTCGTAGTTGAAGGCAATGTTGACTCTTTCAATGTCCATACCTCGACCGAACAGGTTTGTGGCTACCAGGATGCGTCTTTGGAAATCCTTAAATTGTTGGTACCGAGCTAGTCTGGGAACATTATTCCATAAATAATAATGAGCCAATAAAGTCCTACAGATTCAGGTGGGAAACAAGTGTAATGTGTGTTGTACCTTTCATCTTGAGGCATTGCTCTATGAATAGCAATGGCAGGGAAGTTCTGCTCCACCAACAGCTGGGCCAGAGCAATGCAGCGCTGCACAGACTTTACGAAGATCACCACCTGCAACACTCAGCATCTGTAACACTGTACCTGACCATGTTAAAACAATGCATTCCTATGGACCCCTTCAAACAGAGTACAAAAGGATTTGTATACAATGAAAGTGAATGACGACCAATGATATCTAGCAAAATTTTCAGTAATTAAAGAGTTTCAGTCTGTTCCTCACACAAGGCAATTAAAAAACTTTCCCCCATCCATTTTCATTGTATAGGAGAGAGTACTAAATGACTACAGTGTAAGGTACTTTCGTGTTGTCGTCAGTATAAATACTGTACTTTTGGTGGAAATTTTTGCCGCAATTTTTGTTGATGATTTGGCATTGCTTTCTTTGAGCTATGTTTGCAATGGCCTTCATACAGTGGACCTCTTCATATGTCTACATATATACCCTCATACTGAGACTTGGTAAGCATCTTTGTATGGACTCTGGTGAACTCTGGAGATACCTGGTTGAACTCCAACACATCCAGGAGATCAAAGAGCTTCCTGTTCTTCTCGTTGTCCTTCAGCTTGACGTAGTACTGCTGGAGGCCGTGGAGCGTCAGCTTGGTCTCGTCGTCCACAAAAATTTCCATTGGCTAGGACAACCAGTGGAAGCAGGGGGTTGGTGAGGAGGGGTGTGCAGGTTCAGAGGGTAGATGTGGGGGTTAAGAGTTTGTGAAGACACAATCAGAAAAGTTGATAAAACGTAAAAAGTTAAAGGAAGTAATGGAAGGACAGCGGTTGGGGTAGGAATGACAAAGAAAAGGAGAACATGATGTCAAAGGACAGGGTTATGAAACAGCAGGAGAAAGGAGGGAAGAGAAGGGATGGGATTAGATACAACCCTCCCCTCCCATCACAAGTAAATGGACACACCCCCCACCCACACACACTCACGCTCTCACTCTATCTCTGAAATACAGATACATGCTATCCGGGTGTTGTAGACTTCTTTAAGCTACAGCTTATATCTTCAGCTACTAAACCCAATTGGTGAGCTTATTAATAACTTAAGTATTAAATTTAGCTTAAGGTCAACATGACCATCCTTGACTAACACCTGGTCCAGTTATTTTGTGCACAATTCATCAGTTCACAGAAGTCTAAAAAAATGTTCCTATGTAATACTTGTTCCACCTCTATGACACCTCTGCTGACATAAAAGCACAGACTGAAAAAATAATAATGTTGACCAATAGCCAAATAGCTGCCCAATACTGCCAATGGTTACAGTAATTAAATGCTTGTTAGTGCAAATTGGTGTTTGTTTAGTAAAATAGGCTGTAAATTCGTGGTGGCTTTAAACAATCCTCACTGTCTTTTACTATTACTACAACACATTGTTGCATTAAGCACTGCTCTAACAAGCCAATTTAGAAAGGTAGTTATCCACTAAATTAATGGAATGCTTCTTAATTATGCATTTAATGAAATGCTTAATTAAATATACAAGAAACATACTCCATCTGTTCTATATACAGGTGGTTTATAATACGTGCCTCTAATTGCCAAAGACTTACTAAGAACACAAACCTGATATGTCACTACTGTGCACTAACTCCACCTTTCACCAAAAGAACCGTCACTGCAAACACAGCTCACTGTATACTACATGCACACCTTAGCACTTACCTTACAAGATATTTTCGGCAAATCCATGCTAGTGGAATAACTCACTGCCTGTCAATTATTCAATAAACTCATCTGACATACTGTACATTATCAACAGCTGAGCTGGTGTCTCTAAAGCTTCAATTTTCTACACCTTACGCTGACCTCAGATCAGTGGGTTATGATGCGGGGCATTAATTGGTGCAGTGCATTTATATGATTTGGAGATTTTAATTTTCACCGAATGAACACTAACCCTGATAGCCTGACTGTGTTATCAGAGCTCAAGTGTGTGTGTGTATGTGTTCGACTGAATCATGTTTTTGGTCCAAGGAGCTTTGCTTATGAATATTCATTAGAAATACGCTCCCTCACAAATGTAAAAACCATCATTTAGAAGGTGTTGAGGGCTTTGTTTTACTATTTTTGGTTGCTTTTTGAGTCATGACTTTAAGCTGCACATGGCCACCTAACAGTTCTTCAGGAACTCAATGTGAGCGACCACGTCAGGCTGTCAGAGAACATCTCTACCCGCGCATCTCTTCTCTCTACTGTAAGTTTCTTCGTCGTCTCAACCCTCTCGCTCCAGTCTTCCGCACCTTAATCCTCCCTTTCTCTTTATTCTCTTTTCCCTCACACCCGCGCATTCTTCTCTCTGCTTCAGGTCGGTTTTATAGTGTTGAGTTTAACTTGGTTACAGACTGATGTGTTTTCTCGGGGGCAGATGAGATACAGAGATAATCAGAGAGTGTAGAGTGTCATCTGGATTGATGAAGAGTGGCTTCAAGACACACAGGTCCATTTTAACAGATTATTACTGCCAATGGCTGAGTTTTCTGCTTTGTTCTGAATAGTGGCGACATTACTGCATTATCTGCTTTGTTAAAGTATAATTAACTGTGCTGCCTTAAGTGGTAGTATTATGAATTTTAATGCCCATTTCCAAACATCCCTTATTCTTAGTAGTTGGCTTGTTTTGTTGGTGCGATGCTTTACAAGTTTTAGTTATGGCCCCCTCAAAGTCTCTGGTAGTTGGCAACAAAAGTGTTTCTCCTCTTAATTAAGGGTCAATTGAGGTTGTTTCAAGCAATAACTAAAGCTATTTGTCTTGACAAGGTTGAGTAAACAAAGAGCTTGCTGGTCATGTGAGGTTTTGTTTAGGTTAGATTTTTAGATTTGTATTCTGCATAAAACACGCTTATGCATCGCACACCCTACATCCTTCCCTCAGTGACATCCACTTTTTCTGTTTAATCTATATTGAATGGATCCCTTATGTCTCTAGCAGAGTTTTTAAGGACCTATTTAAATTAACTTTGGGCTGAACGTGATGGATGCTGCATTATCTGCTGGCCACAAACCAAGGGGGTGACCCCGTGCCAAATGCCAACACAGCATTGCCAGCAGGGGCAGAAATGAAGGATTTAGCATCTTTGCCGTGCCTTAAGTTAACAGTCTGTGATTATCAGAAAGGCAGGAGGGTGTTTTGATCTCTCAGGGGGGCCGTACGGGGGTCCCGGTCACAACCAGCTCTGTCGGGTATGTGTGAGGTGGTCTTGTGAAGGGAGGAAGCTGCTGATATGGTAGAAGTGAGAGAGGCGTAATTACATCTTGCATGAACTTTCTGCAGACAGGGCGGATCTCTTTGCTCAGGGTCGCACTGAACATCATGACCTGCTTCTCATGAGGGGTCATGCGGAAGATTTCCTGGACGTCACGCCGCATGTCTGTGTGAAAACCAAAAAGGTTGTTAAAGTTGATTAAAAAGAATGACTTGATGACCTATTGTGACCATAAGCTAATTTTAAAATCAGACCCCTACAGGCCGCCCATATAGTCCAATTACTGACTTGTTTGGCGTGCTTAGTATTCGAGATATGTCTGTGAAATACAATAATCATTTGGAGGGATAGAATTGTTAATAAACCCAGACAGGGTGAACAGGACTGAAGATGTTTATTCTGCGATAACAATTGACTGGATTGTATATCTTCCTGCTTATTACAACATAAATTATTGGACATCAAATATTGATTTAAAATTTATTTTATTAGCTCATTTGTAACAAATACCGCAAGGGAAAAACTTTTCCTATCGGCTTTAAGACAAGACACGATGTACAAAAATGAAAATGCAATTTGATTTAATAATTTCAATACGCATTTTAGTTTAATTTATTTGTAAGTAAATTATGTAAGGTGAAGATGACTCACAGTAAAACAGTAAAACTGATGACACACTGCTCATGCAGATACTGTAATTCATTTTCACTGGTGTTTCTTATGTTTAATGTATCACTCCTATATCTCCTTTCTCATGCCAGGTATGAATTTGTTACAAATCAACTAAAAAAAATTCAAATCAATATTTTGTGTCTGACTATTTACTCTGATTTATTAACTGTGAGTTGGTGCTTTACATGTGGGTCAGACTGTCTCTGTTGTTTGCCAAAATAAGCTGCAGTGTGGACCAGACTTATGCCTCAAGTCAATAGTCTGGCTATGTGAGACTACAAAACAAACAGTGAGTCACTCACCAAGTTGCTCCAGCATCTTGTCACATTCATCCAGGATGAAGTGCTTAATGTGCCTCAGGTTGAGACTCTTGTTGCGAGACAGAGCTAGAATTCGACCAGGGGTGCCCACCACCACATGAGTGCTCTCTCTTTTCAACACCTCCTCGTCCTTCTTTATGGACAAACCACCAAAAAACACTGCCACCTGGGGGAGAGATGAACAACCCAAATATGAGGAAAGACTTTTTTTGCTGAATATGGTAATTGTACAGCTGGTCATATCTTCTTCATACTAAATTTTTTTTGTGATCAGATGACTAAAATCACATTAGTAGACACAGCAAAACTTGGTGTAACACACTTATGTCAATAAAGTAATAATGAAATCAGAGACCTCATCAATGAATCTGACCACAAGTGGTAATAATGTTAATATTAAATGTAAACTGTTATCTGTCTCAGATCACTGCTTGTGATCACAATATGAGTTTCTAATACAAGTGCTTCACCAAACAAATCAGGTAATTCTGAGATCCACTGAAGGTACAACTGAAACATTAGTAGCTGAACTACAAATAAGTTTTACGTCTTTTGAGTGCAGTCACACCTTGACAGTGGGCATGTATTTGGAGAAGCGCTCATACTCTTTGCTGATCTGGAATGCCAGCTCTCGGGTATGACACATCACCAACACTGACACCTAGGTAAAAGGAATCAATATTTATTCCAAAATTGTGGAATATTACCTATAGTACTGTACACTGAGAAACAGTCACTTGAATTACATGCTAGTTTTCAGAGCATTTAGAAAAAGAGCTTTTACCTGACCAGTCACTGGCTCCAGCTGCTGAAGGGTGGCCAGCACAAAGACAGCTGTCTTACCCATTCCAGACTTGGCCTGGCATAATACATCCATTCCCAATATGGCCTGAGGAATGCATTCATGTTGAACTGAAAAAGATGCATAAAATTATAGCTGAGATGACAGATATGAGAACATAAATCCATGAGGAACAGGAAATTATTTGAAATTGCTCACCCTCCGATGGATGTTCAAAGCCACAGTCCACTATGGCTCTCAGAAGCTCAGGTTTTAGAAGGAAATCTCGGAATCCCGATGAATGGATGGACACATAAGACCCTTTGAGCCCTTCCTTCCTGATGGATATGGTGCCTTCATTGTGTCCAAGCCCCATATCTCCAGCACCACCTGCATCCACCTCGTCCTCCTCATAATCCAACAACTCGTTCTCAACATCGTTCTCTGTCATCCTGCAGAGAATGAATGACAGATTGAATAAGTGGTATAATACTGATAATGTTACACAGATATTAAAGGTACCTTACAAAAGTAAAGTACCTCACAATGGGGAAAAAAATAGTGATACAGAATACAAAAAAATAAAAATATATATCTAAAGTAATAAAATGTCCTTCCTTGGGAGTACTTATGCTATTACATATACATTGTATAATATAATATAATATATATATTGTATGTATAACATATTTTATCAATAACAACAGTTAAAAAGTAGTTACAGCTAATTTAGTCCCTTTAATACATACTATTAAACACTAAAACGCATCATCTCGTATTAAAGCAGCTGTAAATGAGCATTTGTTTAAAGCTGGTGATTTTATGTTGATTATTATGTAGGTAATTAAAAAGGCAGGTCCTAATAAACTTACTAAAATATCTATAATATATCAGCTGTGGCTATGCTTTTAGCTCGAGAGAAGCAACGGGGCAAAAGCTCACTCTGAAAGTAATTTATTTGTGTTTCCTGACGGACGGTAAAATATATTATTATTAACCGTATTGTGTTTTTTTTGGTTTTCTCAAATGAAATAATCGCAGTTACCTCACAATACTGTATGAAGCAGTTGGTGATTTTCCCTACACCTGCTAGATAGTAGATGGTGACGTCATTGGCCCGCGACGCATGTGTTGATTCAGTAAAGGACCATGTGAAACTCTGTCAGCTGCCTTGAGAGGAGAAAGCTGAGTTTGTGGCGCTGTATATGCGTTAGTTGTCAACTTAGAGGATTTGTTGAAGGACTGTTTATGTGATCTTATAACCAGTGAAATTAGTAAGTTGTTGTTATGTCGACTCGTGTTAAAAATGTTGTGTTGAGACGATGCATTTCTCAACGCTTACTATGAACTGTCATGTTTTCCAGCAATGTCATGTTTCAGAGGCGATCTTAACTTCTGTCCTGAATGTGGGAACATTCTTCCAGTGCCTGGTGTGCAGGATACCGTTACTTGTCCCCGCTGTTCTTTCCATATCCCAGTTCAAAGTGAGAGCTGTTCACAATTTGTATGCAATAACGTAATTTATAGAAAAAACAGCTACATGTATTTAGTTGTCACTGTAAGCTATCTGCCATTAAACTAATTCTGCCAGCCTAAAGCTGCAGGTTTATGATAAATCAGTAAGTCGTTACAATTTCCTTGTCAGATTTCTTAGGTCAAGTTATTAAATCATCAGTGGTGTTTAATCCTTTGGATCAGAGTTCCAGTGCTGTTGAGAGTGAAAAGGATGCAGAATTAAAGGGGCCAGTGGTAAGTTCACTTAAAACACAGTATTTTATCACACTAAGAATATTACTAGCTCTCTTTGCAGTATGGCCCATAACTGCATTACTGTCATCGTAATACTTGTTTTAGCTGTGACGTTTTCACCTGGTACTGATGTTCTGCAACATTTTCAACAGATTGACAGGAGGTGTTCCCGCTGTAATAAGGAAGGAATGGTGTATCACACAAGACAGATGAGATCTGCTGATGAAGGCCAGACAGTGTTCTTCACCTGTATACATTGCAGGTAACTAGCATATTGGTCAATTATATGCCCATCTGTTTAAATTTGAAAATTGATAACTAAACTCCTACACATGCCAGTGATTCACAACTTGCTGCTATATAGATCTAAATACTGTTGCTACAATCAAATCTATATGTAGTACCAGTAGATTTAGTTAGCAGTCCTTCTTTATTATTGATCAATTACTGATTTCCATTGATTGTAAATAAACTGTCAGTGTAGGTAAACTAATCCAAGTATTTTTGACTGCTGTGTTACAGATACCAAGAAAAGGAAGATTCCTGAAAAAAACTGGCATCACCTCACCAACTCTCCATTTACAATTATTGGTTAACAATACATTTTTTT
Organism: Botia almorhae; assembly: GCA_036877575.1. NCBI lineage: Eukaryota > Metazoa > Chordata > Actinopteri > Cypriniformes > Botiidae > Botia > Botia almorhae. The sequence goes on from JAZGTJ010014243.1 coordinate 10,054, forward strand.
CATTGCTTGGAATTTATTATTTTGCATTGCCAATCCAGTGTTGTATCATTTTGTATTATGTGTTTTTTAGTTTAAGTTAAAAATAATATCGCAAAAGCGAGTGCTGTAACTTAAGCTATTATAAATAAGAAAAATGCCTTTTTAAAAATGCCAGCTGTCCTTTTTATGTGTAATACAATAAAGAGAATAGATTGTAACATGGCGGTAAATGTGGTACTTGGTAATTTAGGAACAAAATAAACAAAATTAATATAGTTTCACACCTTTCCAAAAGAAAATGTTTTTTTACTAAAAATGAGTTGGGCATACGGATAAAGCTCCTCCTCGTTCACAACAAATCAGCCAATTAGACTGACTATCAGCCGATCACGTGACTGTTCAACATGGCTTCACCGATGAATGCATAGATGAAGACTAGTACAGAAAGCAATCCATTTACATTATTTAATGGAGTGTTTATAGCTCGCAAACTAGTGAAATAAGGTGAGCCTACTTTCTCTACACAAAATTTATGTTAAGATGTAAAGATCGCACACTGAAATGTTGCAGCGAAACATTTAAGATGTTTTACGCTTTGTATGTTGTCTTCTAGCATGAAGGTGTATGGTTCAATATCTTGGCCACATGTTTCCTAAAAAGAGCTTGTATTCCGCACGACACTATTGGAAAGCTGATGTAGTGTTGTTGTATGTAACTGTGTCAGTAGTACTTGAAAAATTAAAATCGTCAATTAAATAACACTGTTTTATATATGTAATGATGTGTTTTTGTGTGTGTTGGGTTTACTTATACGGTTACTTAACCATACATTGGTGACAAATTTGTACCGAATAGTAATCAAAAAAGACAAATCTGGGCGAAACCTTCATCTGGGGACGTCCTCGTTGTAAAAACACTATTTAAAAATATAGTAAACAAAGTAATTGTAAAAGTAATTGTTTTTAATTGTAAAAATGCAGCAAGTTTTCTGTTAGGGTTAGGGTTGGGTTACGGTGGTTAGATTCTAATGTTTATAACAGCTTTATAACAGCTTTTATGCATCTTGGAACAGCTGTGTATAAAAACAATGGAAGTCTATGGATTGTCCCTATTGCGTGTGTGTTTGTGTGTGCTTGTTTTTCTACCACTGTGGGGACCACATGTCCCCACGAGGATGGTAAAAGTCACACACCTACATTGTAGGGACAAGCCAGCGGTTCCAGGAGGGAAACTGATTATGAAACATACTAAATGATGCTTTTTTTAAATGTAAAAAAGCAGAAAGGTTTCTGTGAGGGTTGGGTTTAGGGTTAGGGGATAGACTATACAGTTTATACAGTATTAAAGACATTATGTCTATGGAAAGTCCCCATAAGGCATAAAAACAAGTTTATGTGTTTGTGTCTCTGTCTGTCTGTCTGTTTCTGTGAACTAACATATGAACAATGTTTTTTTACAGATGAAGCTTCGAGTTCAGCTGCAGTGTAAAAACTTACACGAGTATCTAAGGGAACTGAGTCCAGATATTCTGGACAGACTCTACAATCATCCAGCAACATGCCTAGCAGTTTACAGGTTCACCTGAATTCATAGTTTTAAACATGTCAACATATATATTTGTAATATGCACATATTTTTACATAAATAAACTTCAAGTGGCTTTTATTAAAAGAGACAGCACAAGCACACTTTTAAGCAGAGCACCTTACGAAATGTTTATTAGGTTTCAAATATTAAAACAATATATGTTACTGCAAAATTGATACAAGTTTTTAGGCACTTTCTGGTTGTCAGAATTTAGTGGAACAGGTCCATGTAAGGAATTACATTACAATTTGTTACTCTGTAAAGACAGAAGACACCTGTGTGAATTGTGAGGGGAACTGATTTAGTACATCCAGTAGAAATGACCTTGATTGCAGTCAGTTCTAGTTGGTTGTGAGGAAAGGTCTAGAATCAATTGTATATAGATGCCACTTGGGTTGGTATTTATTTTTTGAATGCAGTGACATTCATAGATTTAAATATGTGGTTTAAGTGTCCAAATACTTTTCAGAGCCCATTGTATAATCTATAAACTGGCGTTACTCAATGGGAGATGCTAATTGGCTCATTCTCTATTTGCATGCAGGGAACTTCCAGCACTGGCAAAGAATTATGTAATGCGGATGCTATTTTTAGACCATCCACTCCCACAAGCCGCAGTTGCTCTGTGGGTTAAAAAAGATAGTCAAAAGTAAGTATAATATTAGTGAGTGATTACACAATAGATGTTGTGTGATACATCACCTTTATATAATATAAACATTTATCTGCTTTTCTTAGAGACCATGATGAGTGTGTGTCTGTGTTAACCGGGTTACGGCTTTGGCACAGTCAGCAGCTTCAGGGTGGACTTCAAGGTTTTGTTCTGAACCCTGTGTTTAAAAACAACCTGAGGATAGCACTGCTGGGCGGGTGAGGATCACAACTGATGGAAAACTATTGTAATCATGGAGACCGAAAATTCATGCTCAGTCTGAGTTCTATGCAGCAGATTAACTTTCTCTTCTGTCCTGGTTAGTGGCAAACCATGGGCAGATGAGGGCAGCAGCCTCGGCCCTGATCGTCACGCCAGAGACATAGACAGTCTGGACCGCTATGCCATGGAGCGCTGGGAGGTCATCCTTCACTTCATGGTGGGCTCACCGAGTGCTGCTGTCAGCCAGGATCTGGCCCAGCTGCTCACGCAGGCAGGGCTCATGAGGAGGTACAGCACACAAGCACACAGTCACTCCACTTATACGCTGCTTCAGCCAAAATAAGTCAGATAAGATGGGTGGAGAAAATTGTTCTTGATCTTCTTTCTCAGCGAGGCTGGTGAGGCTCCTTGTATCACGTCAGCAGGGTTTCAGTTTCTGCTGCTGGATACAGCATCTCAGCTGTGGTACTTCACCCTGCAGTACCTCAAAACCGCACAGGTTGGTGATCTTTAGGGATCTTCTCCTAAACTTTAAAACATCTTACACATTACTGTGCACAAATTACAAAACAGTGACCTGATCCGCTCAATCTGGTTAGGGTAATTTTCTGATTATTAAATAGTTAACTGCATGTTCAGTCACATAGCTATTGTGTTTCATAACGTTATGGAAATGTTTACATAACATTCTGTCTCACTCGTAGTCAAGAGGGATGGACCTGGTGGAAATTCTTTCCTTTTTGTTCCAGCTGAGTTTCTCTACTCTTGGTAGGGTGAGTATTGCTTTTAGAATGTCAGAGGTGACTTATAGATCAAAAGCATTTATTTATTATCATAATTACCAACTAAAATATTTAGGTCCAGTCAGCCAGAGGTCATTTTTGTTATTTGTTCACTTTGTTATTTAAAGATTTTGCTTTCTAGTTTGACTGTTGTTTTTATTTGAAACTACAGGACTATTCTGTGGAAGGCATGAGTGAGTCATTACTCACGTTTTTGCAGCACCTGCGAGAGTTTGGCCTGGTCTTCCAAAGAAAGGTCTGTAAGAAGGAAAACAACACATCTCTATAACTCTGATTCTCAATCTTTTATTTTGCATTTAAGGTCTTATAAATGTTTGTATGAACAGTAATACATTTACTAATCAACTAGGAGTCAAATTTATCACAAAGCTTAAATTGTTTTGAATCCGTGGCATTCCTTTTAAGTCACTGTCCTTCATTGCTGGCTGCATCTTAAACAGAGGAAGTCAAGAAGGTATTACCCCACAAGGTTGGCCATAACTCTAGCTGCGGGCGTCACAGCAAACCCTTCGTCTGGCTCCGCCTTCTCTGCGCTTGGAGCTACACCAGGAACGGGAGACACTGGCTTTATTGTTGTAGAAACCAACTATCGCGTATATGCCTACACAAGTATGTGCACCTATGCAGACTAGCCTAAACCATAAAGGGATCGATGCCGTTTACAAAATCAATAAATAAATTCTTCTCCATCTCCCTCTGTTTGTAGATTCTGAACTACAGATTGCACTTGTGGCTCTGTTCAGTGAGATGTTGTATCGGTTTCCTAATGTGGTGGTTGCTCAGATAACCAGAGAGTCAGTGCAGCAGGCTATAGCTAATGGTATTACTGCACAGCAGGTAAGAGGAGCCATGTCATTTTACCCCTGAAGCTGTTGCTCTACTGATTAGTTTGTCAATTTAAAGGGATAGTTTACACAAAAATGAAACAACCTCTGTCGTTTACTCACCTTCATGTTATTCCAAAACTGTAAGGAACACAAAAGATGATGTT
>JAZGTJ010014245.1:0-14286 GCA_036877575.1 Botia almorhae
TTTTAATTTTAGTATGACTTGATCCTGATCAACAAAAATGTGTTTCGTTTATTTATTAATCCGTTTATTGACAGATCTATTATTAATATTATTATTATTGTTGATATTATTCAATCGGTACAATCTGTTTTGTTGTTACGCTGTATGCCATGTGTAAACACATAACAAACAATTAAAAGGATTTTCATTTTATTTTGTCACATAAAAATATATGGAAATATATAAACAACAGCATGAGTGTTTGAAACATCTAGTACGTCAAACAATCCATATAAAAATATTCCGTATTTTAGCGTATTCCGCTACTTTCCCAAACACAGTTTTAACACATCTTCCATATAAACAGAAAATATTACAGTGTGTATTCAAAAGTAAAAATGTATTGCAAACAAACAAAACAAAATATCACGCATTCATTTGAACTTCATGTTGTTGGCGCGGTGCGTCAGCTGGCACTGCCTACATGCGGAAGCCAAACCGGCGGTCACGAACCCAACCGCCAGCCATCGCGCTTCTCTGCTCGTTAAATCTGTGTATTTTATTTAGATGAAGGCAGATCCGAGGGGTTCGCCTGGTCAGATGGGCTAGTTTGGCTCTCGTTGCTATAAACCACTTCTACGTAATTGACTTTCGTTCGCGTCTCCGCAGGGAAAATGAAGCGCACCCCAGGAAAGCTTCAGGTGCCCACCGCATCCGACTGGCGTTTGATCGACACACGTATCGTCTTTGAAATCACACACGTCTGCCAACCCGATGCATCCCTTCAGTTCGCTTCGGTAAGGGTTTGAGCGGTCATAAATGTATGCCGTTGTGTAAGCAATTGCCCTCTTAAGCAGGAGAGTATGGGCATGAGAAACATTACATAACTTCAGGCAGAGGCTCTGTCTCAAATTCGAGTGAGCTGCCTACCTAGACAGCACTCAGAGGTGCCTTTTTGCAGCTAATAGCGAGCACGCTTTTGATGTCCGTGCTGAGATGAGCCATGTTATTTTGGATCAGGATATCGACTTAAATAATTAGCATTCTTTCTCCTGACTAGAAATGGAAAAATATGAAGCTTCCCTCATATTGTTATGGTTGTCACAAACCAAAGGCAAATATATGGAGTGCAATTGTTTATGTTTATATGTAAGAATGAATAGAAATAAAAACTCCGCAAAGGCACAATTTGTTTTACAAAACCTGACAAAAATTTGAAATAAACACTTTCCTATAATAATATTTGATAAACAAATGATAATTTATGCTAATATGCCTGACTGTATTGGTAAAGTGTCTCTATTAAATTAGGTCAGTTTTTCAGTGTTCAGACTGCTAGAGTGTGTCTAACTGTTTGTTTGTAATTATTGTCATTAGCTCCCAGTTTACAGATACTGACATGGACTATGAGAGACCTAATGTGGAAACCATTAAATGTGTGGTGGTGGGAGACAATGCCGTGGGCAAAACCCGGCTGATCTGTGCCCGAGCTTGTAACGCCACCCTGACACAGTACCAGCTCCTGGCCACACATGTGCCCACTGTCTGGGCCATTGATCAATACAGGGTCTGCCAAGAGGTCTGGAATCTTTCCTGTCCTATGATTCCAAAGCATTAGATATGTACTTCAGTCTTTGGATTTAGGAATCTAATCCTTGTGTGTGCTTCTGAAGGTTCTGGAGCGATCCAGAGATGTAGTGGATGATGTAAGCGTGTCTCTACGATTATGGGATACCTTCGGAGACCATCACAAGGACCGTCGTTTCGCGTATGGCAGGTGTGTTTGTTGATGCTTGGCAGATTGTTCCCAGGTAAATATTCAGTATGTTAATGTGATCTGCTCTTGATGCTTTAGTTGTTGTGTGTGTGTGTGTTGTGTGTGTGTCTGGGCTCCAGATCAGATGTGGTGGTCTTGTGCTTCTCCATCGCCAACCCAAGTTCTCTGTTTCACGTGAAGACCATGTGGTACCCAGAGATCAAGCACTTCTGTCCTCGCGCCCCCGTCATTCTGGTGGGCTGCCAGTTAGACCTGCGTTACGCTGATCTGGAGGCTGTTAATCGAGCCCGGAGGCCTCTTGCAAGGTTGGCCATTTTTTTACAAGTAATACTAAATGACATGGAATCAAAGTTAGGGTTTGGAGTTTTTTGGTCTTTAGGGTGTGTGTTAGTGTTGAGGTCATATTCCTAAGTACTTCTAAATCTGATAAAAGATGTACATTTGCAGAATTTGCTGTTTTATTTAAATAATAAAGGCCTTAAAGAAGATTTAGGACACTTTGTTGACTTTCCTCTTTGAATCAAACGTACAGGCCCATCAAAGCAAATGAGATTCTCCCACCTGAGAAGGGTCGGGAGGTGGCCAAAGAGTTGGGTGTGCCGTACTATGAGACCAGCGTGGTGGCTCAGTTTGGAGTAAAGGATGTGTTCGACAACGCCATCCGTGCTGCTCTTATCTCACGGCGCCACCTGCAGTTCTGGAAGTCCCATTTGCGGGACGTCCAGCGTCCGTTCCTGCAGGCACCCTTCCTGCCCCCCAAACCACCCCCGCCCGTCATAACCATCCCAGCACCCCCGTCCACCACTGAGGAACACCTGGGACAACTCTTGGAGGAACCTCTGTGTGCCGATGTGGTTTTGGTTGTCCAGGAGCACCAGAACATCTTCGCTCATAAGGTTTACCTTGCCACGGCTTCCTCCAAATTCTATGACCTTTTCCTCCAGGATGTAAAGGCAGAGACAGAAGGCAGGCAACCCCCTGGACGAGAGCCACCGGCTAGGGCTGCCAGCTTTGACATGTGTGAGAGCAGCGACGACGAGAACCGAGCCAACCTCAGGGCCTGCATCAGTGACGGGACCCTGATTGGCGGAGGTACGGACTCTGATGGGATCTTGGAGGGTGGCCGTGGTGGACGGCTTTTGTCTTCATTGGGACGGGCTTTCGTTAGCATCAGCAGAGAAACTATCAAAGACCCTATTACGTTCGTCTCCCGGCCAATGACATTGGTACATATGGACCCTTCCGTGCTGTATAGGCCGTTTCGAGTAGTGCTCGGTTACCTTTACACGGGACGGCTGGACGAGCACGAGAAAGACTTGATGCACATCGCACACATAGCCGAGCTGCTGGAGGTGTTTGACTTGCGCATGATGGTCGCCAACGTCCTCAACAACGAGGCTTTCATGAACCAAGAGATCACGAAGGCCTTTCATGTGCGACGGACCAATCGCGTGAAGGAATGCCTAGCTAAAGGAACTTTCTCAGGTGTTTGTAAACGTTGTTTAGTAAACCTAACCACGTGTTATGTGTTGTTTTTTTCATCTATTACGACCACAACCCGCCACGTTCAGATTTAGTCTAAACGTCTAGTTTTCTGTTTTCTCCAGATGTTGTCTTTAAACTGGATGATGGCACCATTGAGGCCCACAAGCCCCTGCTCATCTCCAGCTGTGATTGGATGGCAGCTATGTTTGGTGGGCCGTTTCTTGAGAGCTGTACTAAAGAGGTAAGAGCTGCATGTGTAAACATTTATCACCACAGGAAAGGCATAAACCTCGTTCTGGAATATGAGAAACTGTGTTTCTGCTCGTGGATTGTAGGCCTTGTATTCTATTCATTATTGAAGGTCTACAACAGCCCTTTGGGAAAAGACTTCAGTAAGTGTTTGGCAGATGTTCGTCAGTGCATGTTCTCCTAAGAAACGTCAAGTTTTTTTTAACCATAACATAATTCTGACCAATTCTGCAGTTTTCTTTGTGGTTAGGAATGAGCAAAAATCAGTCATTGAGCAAGTACATGATGGATCAGATCACCTTACCCTATTCACAATGCTTGATTTATAATAATGATTTATAATTTTGAGCTGTTGGGTTTTCAAAGAAAATGCTATCCACCAGAAATATCTCAATGAGTCTGCAGTTTTATGTTTCAAACAGAGATGGCAGTAGAGAGGCAAAAGGTAGGAATTGCAGCTTTAAGTGTAGTTTAGTATGGATTCACAGTATTGGCTCCTTGTGCTCTTGAACCTGATCAAACCTCCACAGGTGTTGTTTCCAAACACCACTCGCAGCAGTATGCAGGCTGTGCTGGAGTATCTGTACACGGGCCGCTTCTGTTCCAGACCTCACCTGGACACCATGGAGCTCATTATACTAGCGAATCGCCTCTGCCTGCCTCACCTGGTCGCCCTCACAGGTCTAATAAGTGTTTATGACATGTTTAGATATATGTTTAGGCAACAGTTCATAGACAAAGAAAACGTGCATATGAACAATCTTTTATTGCAGAGCTCCATACTGTATCTGTGCTGAAGGAGGCGGCTGCCATGGGGACAGATATTGATGGAGATGTGCTGGTGTATCTGGAGATGGCTCAGGTACACCTACAAAACTCCCCACAAGCTCCTTTTACAGTAAATTTTTAACTTTGGGCTCATTATTTTCAAAGTAAAAATTTTAGTAAAATTATAAAAGTAAAAACAATGTTTTAAGAAAAGTTTTTTGTTATGCTGGTTGAAAGTCATTTGATTTGATAGCCTCTGCCAAATTACCTTTAAATGCATAGGTTACATTTTCAAGTTAAAGTTTTCTTTACTGATTAACCTGACTGCTGTGCAGCAAAATGTAACATCCAGATGGGTATAGCAACATGTTATTTAAAAAAGTTTGAATGAGTTTAAAAAAGTTACTTCTTATTGGACAGTCACTGTAATTGAGCGGTCAAATATTTCTCTATAACGACTGCATAACAGCTGCAGGGTGGAGAAAAAATGGATCCCTACAAACTGTGTTGTAACCGCTGTCTTGCTAAGGGATCGGGTGTAAATTCCTCACACATTTTTGCTGGATTCTTGTGAAACTCACGTGGTTGGTTCTGTCACGGTTGACTGCTCGGTCACTCACTACACTAGAGGCTCTCAGAAACACTGAATTTTTTCCTCTTCTAAATTCGAAGAGCTCTTCGTAATGAAGTTGCATGTCATGTGGTTTCAGTTCCACTGTGCCTACCAGCTCACCAACTGGTGCCTTCACCACATCTGCACCAATTACAACAACGTGTGCCGCAAGTTCCCAAGGGACATGAAGGCCAATTCTGCAGGTAGTACATGAAAATTGGTCTCTCATTATCTGACCAGGAATCATTAGAATTGTAACATTTTTTCCTGGATGTTTATTCATTTATATTGTCAGAGAACCAAGAATACTTCGAGAAGCACCGCTGGCCACCGGTGTGGTACCTGAAAGAGGACGACCACTACCAAAGAGCACGAAAGGAACGGGAAAAGGAGGACTTCCTGTCCCAAAAACGGCAGAGCAAACGCAAATGGGTGCTCTGGAACCTTCCACCTTCTTCATCCAACCCCTCGTCCTCATCTGCAGCCTCCTCTTCCTCGGGTTCCTCTGCTGTAATCTGAAGTCCCATCACGATGAAGACGTCAAGATAATGTAAACATCTGCCAAATTCTGGAGCTTCTACAACAGTGTCCTTTAATTCCACATGCTTATGTGTATATATGTGTATATACTTGTGGAGTCAATTGGCTCCATGAACTCCAGCCCTCTAAACATCTCATCACTTCGAAGAAACTCTCCGATGTTTAATGTTGGTTTTGCTTCAGGACCAAAATTGTACATTAGGCCTCAACCGGTGCCCAACATATTACACAATCGTTTCTCATATTTGAAAAGCGCCTGGCAACCTTCCCACGTTGTCATCTGTCTGTATCTAATTTGCATCACTTGTACCAAGCAAATTTGTGCAGCATTGTTTTTTTCCACTGCCGTACTGTTCTGCCTGAAACAATCGAGAAGAACTGTGGAACTTAAACCTCCTGTGGAACTTAACTGTGGAACTTAAATCCTGTGCCTGAGGATTGAGACCTGTTCGCAAGACCTGTTTGTAAAGATTGCAGTTCATTTAAAGCCAATAATATTTCTGTTCAGTTATAGCAATGTTCCCACAATGATTTGTTATGATTCATCCCAGGAATCATATTATATTATATTCCGATTCCAACAGACATGACCAATATGTGATCACTGGATTCTGCTGTTTAGATTGTATTGTTAGATGTTTGTTCTGATCCATTAACCGCATTATTGTGCCTAGTCCACTTGTTCTGAGACTTCATGGTTTGGCAAGACTCTGCAGGCAGAGTTTTCATTTGTAAATTCCTCACTAAATTGTCATCAAGATTATATTTTTCGTTACAGTGTAGTTTGCGTATCGTAATGAGTGGGGAAATGTTTACACATTTAGTAAAGGAAGCAAAGAATTACAGTTTACTGCCAAGAACATTCCACACAATGAAGTTTCTGGAGTTTGGTTTGAGGAATTCTATGTTCACTCTGATCTTGCGCTAATCCTGTATGTGTTATGAGTCAGTACTGTCACCTGTGTATTAGCTGCGACTGTGTAATTGTTTAATCTTGCTACTGAATACATATCTCCAATCAACTGTGGATCTGTAAAGCAAAAATTAACATTTAATGAAGGTCAATTTTATAGCTGAATATATGAATCAAATAATGTTTTCTTTTTTCTAAGAAATTTATTGTATTTGAGTTTATCTAGACAAACTTGAAGGACTAGCTAAAATTGTTTGATTTTGAGTACTCAACAGCATTTTTTAGATGTTGTACAGAGAGCTTAAAACTGGTGTACATGTGTACATTTACAAACCATGAGCTGGACGTCATCACATTATCACAAAGTTAAACAATAATCTCTAATCTCGAACTTGTTACAAACCAATAAAAATAAGGCCTTGGCCACAGATTATTACTCCAAAAATATCTGATTTTGTTCTGTTATTTCTATTAACTTTAAAAACAACACCACGCTATCTGTCAAAAGAGGAGCCTAAAGTATCTGTATGTTTCATTTGATGGAAATGATTTACTTAAGCAACACAATATAACACTGTCCGGTCTGATACAGGCAGCCCTGTTCTGTTCTGAAATGAGGTATTTGCCCATTGGTCCATCCAATCAGAATTGTCTGTGTCCATTGGTCTATCCAATCAGAACTCAATATCCCAGCCGGATTCCTCATCAGGCGGTGGTTCATCTGTATCTTCAGGGAAACAGTCGAAATTGCTTGTGTCGAAAGGTCCTTCCACCTGCAGCAAGCAGCAGCGTATAAATCATGCTCCTAAACTAGTTTTCTCAAAAAGCCAAGATAAGCCGAACACTTCAGTTAATCCTTATTGGGGAATTGCATTCTAAAGCAACGACGTATAGAAGAAATCACAATGTCAACTTAAATTATAAAGTTGTAACGCGTACACTTACGTTTGGGATAAACGGGGGCGTTAAAGTGCCTTCACGCATACCATCCCAGTTAAACCCCTCGAACCATCTGCAGTTCAAAATCATCATCCCAACACAAGTCAGTATGATGTCTAAGAATATAACAGTCACATGGTTATGGACACACATACTTATGTTTCTGGATGTCCTTAACACCATTTTTCTGGTTGCCAAGCCTCTCAGAAGGATTGTCCCTGGAAGGTTAGACGCACAAACACGAACGTGACATTTTATGGTCGCGTTTCAAATCACATTGAACTGCCTTTGTAGGCAGCAGGTGGAGATGCCCAAAAATTCTGTCTCACTATGTTCTGAAACCGTACCTGCACAGTCTCTTGATCAAGTTTGCCGCACTCTTAGTGATTTTCTTGGGAAACTCGACCATATCGATTCCTCGAAGAATGATGTTGTATGTCTTCATGGGATCCGACCCTGAGAAAGGTGGGCTTGATTCAAAGGGGAAAAATAGTGTTGGATGTTAATCATTAGAAGAGGTAGAATGAACTTCCTGGAAACTGGAAAAACTCAAAGCTTGTTTGCATTGGTGGAATTCCAGGGTTTAAACCCTCAATGTTTTTGTTACCTCAATTGTCTTTTTCACCAAGTTTTCATGTCAGGTAATTTTAGTCACAAAGAAATTCTGAGCCTCAGTCTGCTCTAATAATATCAGTCAGCTCAATAAAAAAATCTGCAGCAAACCGTAATTTATTCTGCAACGAGAAAACCTCATTTACATTTCTGAGAAGTCTTATGTTCTGCAGACAACCTTGAAGAAACAAGAGGAACTAGAGGATTTGTTTGTGTTTCGGTTTCAGATCTAATAATCATATTCAGTAGATATTTGGTCTAATAATGCATATTTCACCAACTATTCATTGGCGCTAGAACCACTCCTGTTTATTGGCATTGGTAAATCTCTATCTTGAGCAACAACCAACCAACCTTCCACTCAGCAGCTCAAATACGAGGATTCCAAGAGACCAACAGTCTGCAGAGAGATCATGACCTTTATTCAGGATGATCTCAGGAGCCACGTACTCTGGAGTTCCACAAAATGTCCAAGTCTTCTTCCCCAAGCCAACTTTTTTAGCAAAACCAAAATCCACCTAGACAACAACAGCCAATGTGGCTTATTCTTTTACATTTCAGTGCTTAGATGTTTCCCAGCTGGGAGGGAATGTTTTCAGGGAATGTTGGCTAATCCTAAAGTTATCAAAACCATTCTTGCAGTAACGTTAGTATAGCATAATTTTAACATTTTTATAATGTGTTGACATTTTTACAACCTAAAATTGATTTTTTTTAAAATTTGAAGTTTGTTGATTTATCAACAAAATAGCCACTTTAACCACTGGCTGCACCACCCTATATACCAGTAACAGAATAGTACAGATGTTACCAGTTTGGCGTATCCACGATGGTCCAGTATGATGTTCTCGGGCTTCAGGTCTCTGTAGATGATGCCACGGCAGTGTAGAAAAGCGAGAGCTTCTACCACACATCCAGTGTAGAACCTCGTGGTGCTGTCATCAAATGAGCCCCTGAACACACAATCACAAGCAGAACCAGAACACATCCAGAAGCTTCCACAGGGACAATGTAAACTAGTGAAGAATGAAGTGGTTCCTCACACCTGTCTCTGAGCAGAGTCCACATCTCTCCACCCAAACACGCCTCAAGTAACATATACAGGTACTTGGAATCTCTGAAGGTCTGATATAACCTGGAAAAAAAATCCATATGGACTTATTATTGAGCGTTAAACATTACCATGTAATGAATGAAACGATTCCACGTTTACAGTTTAGCACAACTACAGATTAGTATCTAGAAAGATCTGAAAAGATTTTGTTAGTTTACTGATTTGAATATTTTTACTGAAAGGTAACGACGAGAACAACATATTGAAAAATAAAACATGGAGAAAAAGACTTTTAATAAATTATAAAGCAGTGTGTGCGATCTTGCTAGAACCATTTTTTGTTATGCTGTCTTGATAGCAAACACTGAGTGGTCTAGATATATATTTATATATCATCTGTGGAACTACAAAATGTTTCTCCAATCATTGTACTCGGTCTGAATGATGCTATCAAAGATAGCTTGCTATTGCTAGCCTCTCCAAAACATGCCTACCCCACCTTTAAAGTGTCAATTATGATGAATAAGAGCATATGAACTGACCTAACATTCTGATTAAACACATGTTTTGGTAATATGTAATATTTTACTATCTGCTCATTCGTGATCAAGTTGTCATGGGGAATCAAATGGCTGTTTTTTCAGAATCATGTCATGTGAATTGACCTGACAGTGAAGGGGCTGTGAGCTTCCATCATGATGCGCCTCTCAGACAGGATGTGCCCCTGCTGACAGGTGTCCAGGATGTGCCGCTTCTTTAGAACCTTCATGGCAAAGGAGCGAGTGTTGTCGTTCTTCAGCTGCACCTGTGGAGAGCAGAAACACACTTATAAAAAAAGTCTAAGCCAATGATGTGTCGAGTTGTTTTCCCGCCGCCTTCATCATGTAGGAATAATTTTACCAGCTCCACGCGACTGAAACCGCCCACCCCCAGTGTGCAGACCACACGGAAGTTGCTTAGAGACAAGTTAGCAAAGAACTCAGTCTCTGCCTCCAACCTAGGAGAAATGTCAGTTATTTTGATGATCCGAATTCTTCTCAGTGCTGATGAATGACTGTGAAGTTCATTGTTTGCTTACTTGGCCTTCATCTCTTCGCTCTCGTACATTTTGTTGCTCATGTTGTCCAGCCCACCAATGAGCTGTTTAAAAGACCTGCACAAAACAAGTGCCTTTCATTTACAGAATCACTGATTTTAATTATGGTTGCTCGGGCTGGTTGTGATTTTGAATAATTGTGACTAATTAAAATTGTGTTGATTGTCATTGTTCCACGGGTTCCTTACTCTCGGTCCACGACCAGACACGTTACATCGCCGACAGCTGTCACGTTTGCTGTACGCACATCTTCCCTGAGAGGAAAAAGCAACAAAACTGAACATCAAAAGCTAAACGATCAGCCCAGTTAACAATTTAGGTTATAAAATCGTTTTCCTAACGTTTTTATTAACAAAACTGTTAAAAACATTTGGAATGTTCTAGGAAGGTTCCAGATCCGCACTGACCCTTTGAGAGCCTGTTCTCCAAACCAGTCACCTCTAGACAGTGTAGACAGGAACACTGGCTCCTCATTGGCTGATTTCTGCTGGGTGACCCTCACCTGTGAGCAGACACATCAGTCACATCAGTTCTGAGTAATGCATGGTGGGTGGCGGCAGGAAGTAACATGAGGTTCAGTCTGTCCTCACCTCACCATCACTGATGATGAAGAACGTGTCTCCAGTGGCCCCCTGGCGAATGATGTAATCGCCATCACAGTAGTGTGTCTACAGGATACAGAAACAATGAACAATAGTAGAATTAACTAGTTCAGAACTAGTTAAAATGTGTCCCAATCATCTCACCTCTTCCAGAACATCTGCTACTTTACTCAGCACGTCTTCTGTGAGGGTCTTGAACGAGGGCACACTGAAAACACAAACAAAATCTATTACTAGTATTACTAGTATTTCTAGTACTAGTATTCCAGCTAACCATTTTAGGTTGTACGAATGTTTACTTAACATTTCTATTAGTAACAAAAATGTTATTTTCAACGTCCTAGTAACATGTAAAACGTCCAGTTTTTTAGATGTTGTATTTATGTTATTGCTTGAACGTTATTTAAACTTCTTTTTAAAACTGGTAACGTTATTCAAACATTCTGAGAACATTCCATGTTAGTTGGGACAGTATGAAGCATGAACACCCAACAAGTCTGATTTCGCTTTTATGCACAACGGTTGAATCTGATTCAATTCACATTAGTTTTCACCTTCTCAAAAACTCCATGTAGTTTGAATGCTTGAGAAGGCCAGTTCTCATCATGATCGTTTGGAAACCCTGCCGGTCTATCGCCCAGAGTTTGATATCAGTCAGAGCTGAGAGAGAACAAACAAAACAGAACAGAAATTATTCCTTAAAACCTGCAATTTTTATGATGGCCCTGATTCCAGTTTAAATTTCCTGTAGCTCAGTGGTTGGAGCATGGCGTCAACAACGCCAAGGTCATGGGTTCGATACCGGGGATTGCACATGCTTAAAATCAGTGTATTGTATAATACAATGTAAGTTGCTTTGGATAATGTACAGAAGAAACAACATCTCATGGTCCTATTTGATGCAATTTTTTATACAGACATTAAACGACTGAAATTTACGGTCATAATAACTTAAACACTGGAATGAATGACATTGGAGATTTGCCGTGTATTTTTCTGCATTAAGTCACATCTCAACTATTAACGTAAAATCAGCCTCTTAACAGAACTGACAGCTGCTGCTTTGAAAACTCTTCACATCCTACTCAATGTAGGATTCTCTCAGCCCACACAAACACAAACAAACATCCCGCAGCCTTTTAGCACACTGGTAATATTCCCATCGAAACACTTAAAAACTGCAATTATTTCATTAATCATTCAAATTTGGCAAAACATTGGCGGCCTCCAAAACAACAAACAGTTGACTAAACAAATTTATCTTAATAACTAAATACAAATATTACATTACCATTCATAAAGGTCTCCTTACCTCACCCCGATTCGCAACAGTAGGTTTATAATTTGAGATGTCAGGTTCGATTTTCTGTCAGTTTGGTTCATTTGACTCAACATACGTAATGAAAAGTAGGTAAAGTAACCTGCGATTTTGTTTTTAAACACAGATGGCGGTAGCGAGGCAAAAGTTACAGATTGCGGCTTTAAATATTCAAATATTCATCAATATTCTTAAATATTCAACATTTATTGTTACTCTAATTATTTGCATGTCATTAGCTGAACACTTTAACAACCAGCTTGAAAGTTCTGGAAAACTCCAGAGCGTTTAAGAGAGTTACGGACAAAATATTGTTTAAAAGAGTTTAAAAGAAAATATGTCAAGCTCCTATTTATTATTTGTTTTTCAGCTATAAAGTTGACTAAGCTGTCCTTGCAGCCATTATGCATTACTGATGTCATTCCTGTGGGTGGATTTTGCTGATATAAACAGCAGCATCAGTTCCTCGTCTTGTGTCCTGGATTGTATTGTGTAAATGTGTTCACATGGTTTGTTTGAACAGAACTAAATAAAAAAACACACAAAGTTGTTAATACTACACTAGTCTCATGTTAAACGTACAAAGTTCTCTGGCTGTATTTTCTATAATTTACTATCATTTAATTTAATGTATACATGGTGCCTTGTCCCATAGACTTTATAGTTGCAATCTGTTGATGGGCGAGTCATGTTTATAGCTGTACTATGGAGTGATGTGCATCACTCTATTTTGTGACTCCTTTTTTTGAAAGACCTTCGCAGAGATTACAAAAATAGCAAAAGAAAGACATGACACAGCTCAGGAGAGAATGAATCAGGACATTGAATAAGCGAGAGATTGAGTTATTACATTTTCTCATGTCGCCTTTTCAATCACCTCAGAGTGAATTAACAGCTTAACCTTGAATATCTCCAAACACCGTCTGTCGAATTCTCATCTTTTCACAACACAGAAACCCTGAAAATGAGTTTGTACACAATCGCACACTACCATACTACTAATTGTTTTTGCAGTATGTATATGGTGCACAGTATAGGAACGTTATGAGATACGTTCCTATACGTTCCCGACCACCCGAGATAAAACTGGCTACTTTAATTGTGCTCATTTTGGACTATGTTCTGCTCTGTTGTACTGAGCTCTGGTAATCAACCTCTTCTGGTTTTCTTCGCCTCTCGTATTCATCTCTGCTCAGAGTTCATAGGTGAGATTGCTCCAGAGAAATAAAGAAAGATCTCTGCAAGAACCGAGATGCCCAAAGGATGAAATTTAATTGCGTTTTCATTAATAAAATGAAACAGGCAATCGACTCGTTTCACCCCAATCCATCACCATAACCTGATGTGTCATGAAGGACAAAAGAACAGAAGAACCATATGGACAAACATCTCAGCAATAACGCAGAAGAATCCAGCCTGCTCGCTCTGCAGGAGAGAGAAATTTATAGAGCTGAACTTCATCTTAGAAGCAATAGGAGATTGTCCTACAGAACTGATTCTCAGCTCAGCAGGACCTCAGACGTGTGTTTAAACTGTCTGTTCGTGAGTTTGTACGTTCAGGTTGAAGGGTTTTGTGCATTTTATGTTCTTCCTGATGGCTTCCTTTTTGTAAAAATTGTTGATTGTTATTATCACTATTACTTAGTTAACTTTACATTTATATCATTTAATTTCATTAAAATTAAATTTTTTATTTCATTTTATTGAGAAAAAAACAGGTATTAAAAACCAATAATAAATTATTATTAAAATTAAATTTCATTTTTCATTTTCATTTATTATTGGTTATTGATACCTGTTTTTTATTTAATAATAAATGTAACAACCTAATTTAATATTTAATTTACCAACCATTTTGCTTTTTGTTCATATTACTTTTTATATTACTATTAATATTGCTTTACTTTTACTAGTACTTTCAGTTTACTGCATTTCTGTTATTTTACTATACAGTAGTTCAAACATGTACCGCAGTTTTAAATATGAATTTAAATATGAAATATAAAAGAAACCTGACTGACGCACGTTGGGCGTCACGTGGGACTCTCACCTGTGACGGAGGCCGTGCGCGTGCAGTTGTAGAGTATCGCCAGCTCTCCGAACACCTTCCCCGGCTCAATGGTGCACAGTTTCTGCCCTCCTTTGGTGACCTCCACCAGCCCCTCTAAACACAACACACACACACACACACATCACCAACCTACAGCCTCTGAATGAGATGAAAGTGTTGGACCACATCACCATACATACCTGTGATGGAGAGAGCAGATATGTGTTATGAGAAAAGATCATTTTACATGCTCCTGAAATGTATTGAGTGATTTACTATCTTGTTTATTGT
>JAZGTJ010014246.1:0-14285 GCA_036877575.1 Botia almorhae
CTCTGCACCAGTCCGTTAGCCGTTTCACCTCCTCTCTGTATGCTGACTCGTCGTTCTTGCTGATGAGACCCACCACTGTTGTGTCATCGGCAAACTTGATGATATGGTTTGAGTTGTGCATTGCTGCACAATCATGAGTCAGCAGAGTGAACAGCAATGGACTGAGCACACAACCCTGGGGGGCTCCAGTGCTCAGTGTGGTGGTGCTGGAGGTGCTGTTCATGATCCGGACTGTCTGAGGTCTCCCAGTCAGGAAGTCCAGGATCCAGTTGCAGAGGGAGGTGTTCAGACCCAGCAGGTTTAGTTTTCCTATCAGATGTTGGGGGATGATTGTGTTGAAGGCTGAACTGAAGTCTATGAACATCTGTATCTGATATCATCTGCTTGGAAATCAAGAAACTGTAATTGACTTACCTAGGAAGTCCACAGCGGTGGATGATCTGCCAACAGATAATCCTATTGATGCAAGTGATTTACCAGAAACTGAACCTGTTATGGGAAATAACTCACCTTTGAGTCTTGAAGTTCAACCTGAGGAGGACAAAATGGTCAATGAGCCAAGAGGAACCAGGAAATTCAAAGAGTCAGAATAAAGGAGGATCTCTCCACTCAAAACTAGACATCACAGTCCAGCTTAATAGACACCCTCCGCTCAAAACCACAGATCAGCAGATGCTCTTTACTCAGAACTACAGAGATCACAACTCAAAACTACAGAGATCATAATCCAACTCAGCAAAGGCTCTGAGCTCAAAACTTCAGCAATTGCAGTCCAGGTCAGCAGATGTTCTCCACTCAAAATTACAAAGCTCTCAGATCAGATAAGCAGACACTCTTCACTCACATCTACAAAAATCACAATCTAAATCAGCAGACGCTTTCAGCTCAAAACTATAGAGATCATAGTCCAGATCAGCAGATGCTTTCCACTCAAAACTACACAGATTACAATGCAGATCAGCAGATTCTCTTCGCTTAAAACTACAGAGATTACAGTCCAGATAAACAGAGACTCTTTACTCACAACTACAAAGATCACAGTCCAGATCAGCAGATTCTTTCTGCTAAAAACTACAGGGATCTCAGTTCAGATAAGCAGACACTCTTCACTCACAATTACAGCGATCACAATCCAGATAAGCAGATTCTCAACTCAAAACTACAGAGATCACAGTCCAAATCAGCAGACTTTCTCAACTTAAAACTACAGAGATCACAGTCCAGATCAGCATGAAATAACAGTGGCATATGTCATTTACACTGCACTTGACTAAGTTATCCTGTGTGTTTAGTTCACTTAAAATGAACATTTTGTTGTTATTCACCTGCCTTTACTTAAATGTCATTTCAGATGATGTTTCTTTACAGGTGAGGTTAGACAGAGTGACTGACATCTTCAGTCACACTAATAGAAACTATATGACGAGAAACCCAAAACAGTCAGAGGTGAAGAGTAACTGTAAATTTTGACAGTGATCTTCACCTGCATCTGTTCAGATAACCAATGGAGGTCTGCTGTGATGTTTTCATCCATTCTGTACAATTGTCTGATTATTCAAGAAAATATCCTGCTGTTGTTTATTTTTGTTTGTGTTTATATTATGAGAACAGATTATGACAGCATGGATAATGTTTTTGTTATTGATTGTTGTGTCTCTGTGCTATTAATCCACAAATCTATACTAGTAGACTTCCACAGTGAAGGAATACATAGAAGCTGTTCTGTTGTCCGGCCAATTAATTCATTGATTAACTTGATTGGTGGCTAGGGTTTAGATTTGACTTAATATTTCCAACAGAATTAGATGGATTTAAAATCGGCAGCATTAGCATTTTAATATGTTTGTTTGTTGTTTTTTCCCCTTTGGTTGTCGTATGAAAATGAAATTCATTATTTAGTTTTGTGAGTGACACAACTGAACATAAACAGATTAAAATTTGAACATTAAAGAGAAAAGGATCTCAAAGGGAATGAGCAATGTAACCTAGATTCATGACTTCTAAGCCACTTGATAAAGAGAAGCATGGAGAATCACAACAGTGTGTCAGAGACACTGAAAAATAAACAATTAAGACTGTAATCCATCTTGCCTTTTTATTTACATTGATATTCATTGATTATCCTATGGGACTTGTTTAAAAGAAAAGTGTGTGTGTGGTGGTCTTTGGGTTTCTACTATTTCTACCATTAAAGGTGAATGTCCGGTTTAAATTTTAAACAGAAAATAATAGACGGATAGTTCAGAAGTCAGTATTCTGGAGAGGGTTTCCTCTGCAGAGGAGGTTGGAGCCTCCACCGTAACAGAGCCCCCCCTCGTGAGTGACTCCTGGCGCAAGGAGGAAGACGGCGCCACAGGGATGAGGAGCCGGATTCTCCGGATGGTTCCAGTGAAATTCCTCTGTCAAAGTAGGGTCCAGGATATCACCTGCATTGACCCAAGACCTCTCCTCTGGGCCGTACCCCTCCCAGTTCACCAGGTATTGCAGGATGCCACCCTGACGCCTGGAGTCCAGCAGTTCGCAGACTGTATGTTACGTTGTCAAGCTTCCGCTACAAGCGAGGAGCTCAGGACTCTTATTTTGATGTTTAGCTTCTGTCTCACCTTGATGATGTCATTGTCCTTTTATGTCACTTCCTGGTTTTGTTTGATTGTTTGCACCTGTGTCTAGTTGATTACTCTGTATATTTAAGTTCCTGGTTTTTGTGTAGCGGGTTGTGGGTTATTGTTGGTTAGTCGGAAGTTATTGTAGTTCTCTCCTTGTTCCTAGTTCTAAGTTCTCCCATGATTACCTGGTTTTTGGATTAATGCTCTTGTTCTTGGATTGATTTTTGGATTAACGTTTGGATACTTCTGCCCTGGTTTTGGATTGTATGTTTTTCATCGTGTTTTTGTCTTTTATTTTCACTGCTGTCTGCACTTGTTGTTGTTCTTTATTTTTAACGATTAGTGTTTGTGTTTCTTTGTGTTTTTTTCATTAAATATATCTCTTGATTCAGTTCCTTGTCATTTCCCTGTTGTCCACACAAACACAATTGTTCAGCCTAGCCCCTCACCGTAACAGAAAAACCCACCAAACAGATGACAGCAACAGCAGGTTTTTGTGTTTTTGTAGTTTTGTGCTTTGGTGTTTTGTGCTTTTTGTATTTTTTGTGCCCCTTTTGCCTTTCGCCTTAGGAGTTTTGCCTTTAGTATTTGCCTTTTTGGAATTTACCTTGTTTTGTGCCTTTTCCTTTTGGACCTCCATTTTGTGCGCCAAAACGGCGCCTCTATGGAGACTTATGTTCATTAGTTCCTGTCGGAAGTTTATAACCTCCCTGTGGAGGAAAACTTTATTATGACTGTTTTTCGGTTTGGTCTGGACCCAATATACAATTATCTAATGGTAGATCCAGACCATACATGGACGGTAAAAGGATACATCAACCTGGCTCTTCAGCTGGCCTTCTCCAGCTGAAGAGCCAGCTGAAGAGCTCCGCGGATACAGGCTCCTGCTCCTGAGGGGATCTAGGAGAGCGAGTCTTTGCGGAGACAGGGCCGGAGAGATCCAGTGGGGTGGAGGAGTCGATTGTGGCAGTTGAGGAG
Organism: Botia almorhae; assembly: GCA_036877575.1. Taxonomy (NCBI): domain Eukaryota; kingdom Metazoa; phylum Chordata; class Actinopteri; order Cypriniformes; family Botiidae; genus Botia; species Botia almorhae. Next base: position 3,585 of record JAZGTJ010014246.1, read on the forward strand.
GCAGCAGATCTCGGCACAAGCGCTCAGGAGAGCCCGACCGAGGCAGAGGCACCTACCTTTCCAGTCTGTGTCCAGGCGGTGGAACCCGCAGTTCAAGTTACTTTCCCGGCGACGGCGCTCGCCACACTCGAGTCTGCCCCGGCGGCGGTGCTCGCCAAGCTCGAGTCTACCCCGGCGACGGCGCTCGCCATGCTGGAATCTGTTCCCTGGCGACGCAATTCTGTTCCCTGGCGATGCAAGTCTGTTTCCTGGTGTTGCAAGTCCACGTCTGCTCCCTGGCGTCGCAAGTCTGGCTCCCGTTGGCGTCGCAAGTCTGGCTCCCGTTGGCGCCGCAAGTCTGGCTCCCGTTGGCGCCGCAAGTCTGGCTCCCGTTGGCGCCGCAAGTCTGGCTCCCGTTGGCGCCGCAAGTCTGGCTCCCGTTGGCGCCGCAAGTCTGGCTCCCGTTGGCGCCGCAAGTCTGGCTCCCGTTGGCGCCGCAAGTCTGGCTCCCGCTGGCGCCGCAAGTCTGGCTCCCGTTGGCGCCGCAAGTCTGGCTCCCGGCTGCCCTGGCTCCTGAGATCTGCTCCGCCCTGGCACCTGAGATCTGCTCCGCCCTGGCTCCTGAGATCTGCTCCGCCCTGGCTCCTGAGATCTGCTCCGCCCTGGCTCCTGAGATCTGCTCCGCCCTGGCTCCTGAGATCTGCTCCGCCCTGGCACCTGAGATCTGCTCCGCCCTGGCTCCGCAAGTACGGCGTGAGGACACGCCTTCCGGGAGGGGGCGGTTATGTTACGTTGTCGAGCTCCTGCTACAAGCAAGGATAATTTAAATATTTTATCAAAACCAGTGGTAATAAAAATGAATGCATTAACACTAACGATTTAATTTAATTATTTAAAATGTTATAAAATAAAATGTAACAACTTTTATTTTTGGCAAAGTGCAGCGATAACAAAGGTATATTAGGGTAAAACATGTACGAACATTATATTCATTAAAATAATGTTTGAATAAATTCTATTATTATAAAGAATAATATTATTGTTTTTATTATGTGGATGTTTCACATGACTTCCATGTAATAAGGTAAATTCCATGTTCACGACTGTACGGGGATTCCCTCTACATTGCTGAAATCATAGGGCTTTAAGTTATAAATGCATCATACTAATCTAATCTAACCCTAAAATATGATGGCGTTTTTCAATAGGGGATAAAGAAACAGTTTCTGTTTTGTTTTCTTTCTGTTCAAACCCTGATAGACTGCCATACCGATATACTGTTATAAAACTTGTGTGTGTGATTCGTTGAAAAAAAATTCTTGAAAACGAATCAAGGATCAATACTTTTCTAACTGATGCATCTAAATTGTCGTTCTGTTTTCTGTGGTGCATCAGTAGCTCAATGAACTGTAGTCAAATGAAAAATTACATATGCATTTTTGTAAAATTTTCCTTTCATGCATATGAATGTCATATAGATGAGAGCACAATAACAGGAATTTCATTTTGGCCACAAACTCATCTTTAATTATAAAAACCTTACCAAATATTCATTACTTGCCAGTCACATATGATATATATTTATATTCCCCACAGCCGCTCCTAGTGTCATTTCAGTGTGGATTTGTGGAATTGTAAGTTGTGGACTAACTCACTCTCACTTTTTATTTAATAAAAACTTTATTTTTGCAGCTTTTCTGATAAATACTGACCTGACTGCTAAATGTTGCTAATCTGATTGATCAGGACCTGCGTTGAATTATCATTGTGAAACCTGTTAATGGTGGCAAATCTGACTACATCTCTACTGCTCCCAAATTCACAGTAACAGTAAATTGTCGTACACAACAGCTGAAGTTTGATATCATCTTGATGTACACTAACTGTAGGTTTGAACCCCAGCCTTACACATCCCACCCAGAGATGCACAGAACCTTTTACTTTAGGTGTTCCTGTAGATTTATTAGATCACAAATTGATTTGTTTTTGTTTTATTCCTATTTCTACTTTATATATGTTGAAGTCAAATAAAGCCAAACTGACATTGTCTGTAAAATCCGACCTGACAGCTCACATAATAAAATCATTATAAGCTTAGTGTTGTTGTCAAGGCAAGGGAAGGTAAGGAGATCGTTTTGAAAATTAAACTGTTATGATCAATAACTGATTTTTGTTACAGATTTACAGCTTTAAGGAAGTTAGTCAAACTGTGTTTGTGGAACAAAACTTTTAAACTGATATGCAATTTTTTCAGTGAGGTGCTGATCAGTGATTAATGAAGTTAAACTCATGAAGTCATCTCTCTCCAATGTCCTTTTACATTGACATTGATTATACTATGCTGACTGATCTAACAGACAAGAAACAATAAAATATTATGCCTATATGTATATATATTTACATTTACATTTTTAGTATACATGTGTGTATAAAACAAGCTTTTGGGGGTTTGTGAAATGTAAATATAACCTGGCAGCTTTATAAAAAGATTTTACCACATAATGGTACTAAAGGGAAAAGTTTCTTCAAACAGTGTTAATCACTAAACTTACTATACCCATACACCATAAACTGCTTTCCTTAAGGACCATTCAAGACTCTCAAGCATCCTTGTGGCCAAAAAGCTTTCTGTGATGGCCTACAAACTGACGTCATGTCCCAAGAACTCAGTTTTATTTGAGAGTGATTGTATTTGAACTAGAAAGCCATCCAGACACATCTGACTGATGCTCCTAGGAAAACCGCTTAATCTCTCTCCGCTTTCATTCAAGAGCCAAAGCCAAATAGGATTCTATTCACTTCATCCTCTCATCTCACACACACACATTGAGGGAAACACAGAGAGACAGCAGAGAAAAGACAACTGAGATTAACAAAAGAAAGTGAGAGTCTGATCCTCTCGCAGGGTTTGTGAGAGGAGAAAAACGTCAGATACAGATATGTTTGTTTACAGACAGATATGATTATACTCTTTTTACTGGCATTTGAACTCTGACAGATTGTGGACCTCCATTTTTTCTTGACTGGGATGTTGGGGGTGTGCTTGAGAGCTTGAGAGATGATTTTAAAATATTTAATGTGTGTTCTTTCATGTTAGATAACACCTTATTTCAATAGTTGACTGTAGACATTATAAATAACATCTCAGGTTACTTGACTGTAATCCTGTTCCCTAAAAAAAGTGGTAATGAGATGCTGCATTTCATAACGCTAATGAGAACATTCTTTGTTCAACTGATTGTGAAGCATGTGTGTCAAACATGTTTTACACGCCGAAAACACGGCTAAAATCTGCAGAGGCTGTAAATTAATTAAACAAATGCATCTTCAGGTTATAACTTTGTCTGAAGAGACATCTAGACACACTGTGCGACAATGAGGTGCAGCATCTCGTTCCTAACCTGAGACATTCACTATCAAAAGCTACCACAATGCCGCATTTCATAACGCTAATGGGGACAAGAATACTAACACCGTCCGGACCCCTCAGGTTGTGTGGTGTGTGCATAAACACTGGTCAGGTCATTGGGATGTTGACTGAAGGTTAGTGAGCCGGGAGTAGCATAGACATCCAAACTGTAAAACTTGATAATTGTGTGTGGTAAGGACAACCCTGTTGCATCACGCACTGTCTGCAAGATTTTTAAGATTTTTTATGTCTCAGCCATGTATAAACTGGCACAGCCTATAAATATACATAGTGTGTAATGTAAAGGACAGAAGAAGTTGCGCAATGTATGCAGGGTTGAAAAATGTGGTAAATCCAAAGAAGCGTAACTTAGAGTACCAGAGCCAAATATGCTCAGGCTGAAGAAAACCACCAGTCAGCATTAGACATGCCAAAGACATTGGAGGGGCAATAACATTCAGAAAATGTATATATGCATGAACTCAACCAAGACTTAGTAGTTGCTCTAGTAGACCAACTCGGCTTAGTTTGTTTTAACAATAAAGTCTATCTTTTGGCAACGGAACCCACTGGTTTGAGAAGGGATTCTGCATAATAAAGAAACACCCACAACATGACTCCTAGAGGTGAAGCCTCACCACGCACCCTTAAGGACAATGGCACCCTCAATGGCACCTCACTCTGATTGGCGCCCTTAAGGACAATGCCCCCCCCCCCCAATGGCACCTCACTCTGATTGGCGGCCTAAGCCACCTAGTGCCCCGAATAAAACGAGCAATTAAGGCATGCTTCCTGACTAGGACCCCATCAATTGGAGCATGGCAGGCCAAGATGGCTTCAAAAACTCTGAAAGTAGCAGGAAATGAGCCCACTGATAACTTGTCCTTCAAGAATCCCGGCAGTAAAGCAAATTGGGTCTGCACCATGTGCTGTACTTCACCTCATTAAATCATGCCACTTAGGGCCATAGGCTCTCCCTAGTTCTCAAGATGGTTTCCTTTACATCAACTGAAAGCACAACTTATCATAGCTGGTCCCATTCAGGGGCCAGACATGAAGGTTCTAGAGCTCTGGCCGTGGATGAAATACGGTCCCCTGTGCCTAAGATAGAAGGTCTCTCCTGATTAGAATTGCCCGCAAAGATGCAGTCTGGATCAAGTATGAGCCATGTTGTCCAGGCCCAAGGCAGATGTAAGGGTCAGAAAGAAGTAAAGGGGACATTGCACATTCTCTTGGGATGCGAAGAGGTCCACCTCTGCTTGGTAAAACCTTTCCCAAATCTGGCTAACTATCTTTAGGAATGGGGTGGAGTTTCCATTTTTCATTTGTCACAGCCTGCCTGGACAATAATCTGCTCCTACATTCACCTGTCCTGGGATATAAATTGCCCTGAGGGACAGGAACTTGTCTTGTGCCTAAAGTGGCACCAGCTGCGTTAGCCTGTTCAGGCAATTTGAGTGTAGACTGCCTTGTCAATTTATATAGGCGTCTACCAAGGTGTTATCCACCTGCACTAGGACATGGTAGCCCCTTAGCTGCAGGAGGAAGTACTTCAGGAGGCAATTGATGTGCCAATCGAGATGATGAGCTCTCCAAATTCCTTGGGCTGGATGGCCATCAAAGACCACACTCTATCCAAGACAAAAAACATGTCGCTAACATCTTGCGACTACGGCACATGCCTAGAGTGGGACCCAAGGTGAGAAATCAGCACCCTCGCACTATAGTCTCCGTAAACGTGCATTCCATTGATGTCACTGCCGGAGGTTATTTTTTTAAATGTTAAATGTTTAAAATGAACAAACATTTTAACTTTAGCAAATGGATTACTAGTTTTAGTTTATTCACTTTTGGCATTTAATACATTGTTTTGCTTTTTTATGCACATAAAGTGCATAAATCCTGGTTTTGCATCAATTAATTAGTTTTATATGGTTATTTTCATAACCATATAAAGCTTTCCTATAGCTCAGTGGTTAGAGCATGGTATTAACAATGCCAAGGTCATGGGTTCGATCCCAGGGATTGCACATACTCAGAAACAATGTATTGTACAATGTAATGCATCATTATGCATGCAATGCGTAAAAATTCTGAAATAACAGGTTATGCCTTGTGAGATCTGAAGAACTCAACACATTATTGCTGTTTACAAAAAGATGAACTGTTTCAACTTAAACATTTTTGGGCACAAATGCAGGTGGTTTGTAAGAGTTTTTGTGAAATACACCAGGTAATCCATCAATGTCATTTTTTCTCATATCATTTCAAATCTGTGGAACACAAACGTTCAGAAAACGCTCTTCTGCGTTGTCCTTTTCAAAAGAGGCCTGCAGGACACACAGCTGCATTGTTTTTGACATTAAGCCAGAATGTTCAGATATGTTTGCTTTGTTACCTATTATTTGCATAATTCCTTTAGTAAAACACACACCCATTGTGTGTAAAAGAGCAAACCACAAATTCAGTTTATTCTGAGTGACATTCTGACTCAGAGAGCAAGACTGCAGTTACAACTTTATTTAAAAAAAACTCAATTTCAGCTGAATCAGTAACATGTGCAATCCTTGGGTTTGATCCCAGGGATTGCACATACTCAATGTATAGTAATCAATGTGTAGTATAATGCAATGTAATTATACATACTGTAATAATTTGCTTTGGATAAAAGCGTCTGCCAAATTCCTAAATGTAAATGTAAATGTAAACATACTGTAGCTCAGTGGTTAGAACATGGCGTTAACAACGCCAAGGTCATGGGTTCGATCCCAGGGATTGCACATACTCAATGTATAGTGATCAATGTGTAGTATAATGCAATGTAAGTCGCTTTGGATAAAAGCATCTGCCATATGCCTAAATGTAAATATCAGGACATTGAATGCAACGTTGCAGCTAATAAATGAAGCAGCTAGCCACAGCATTCAGAGTGCAGTCAGATAAACTAAAATCGCAATTTGTTTGCTATTTTGAGCATTTCCTTCAGAATCTTGAAGTATTTCAGAAGTTTAGAAGCTGATAGAGCCTCCAGCTGTGTGTGTGTGTGTGTTAAAGCCTGCGGTAAGACCAGTGGCTCAAAGAAGATAATGACTAGAGCTGCCGTCTCTGTAGATCCCCAGCAAGAGAAAGAGACTGTGTGTGTGTGTGTGTGTGATAGAGAGAGAGAGAGAGAGAAAGACTTTGATATTCACTTTCCCTTCGACTATTTCACTGATATTCACATAAGGCTAAAAAGTGATAAAACTCCCTTACACAGTCACACACCCACTTCTGGGTAATGCACTGTAACACACACAGATAAATGCAGACAGAAGTACATTAACATGTTTATGAGACACAAGATGTTCACTTCACCTGATAGCATCACACCTTTCCACATGCCACCATGCGTTTCCCTCCGTGCACACACATACACACATACACACACTGTTATTGAAAAACATTTACATCTGTGACAGTCAAGTATCACTATTACTGTTGCTGATAAACTGCAGAACACATACCGTGTAGTCACTATGTCACTTCTAGAACTCAAAGTCATAGAACTCAATGTCATTGAGGTGGCTCAATTTAATGAAAATATTGTCCAAGAGTTTTAGCAATAACTCATACATATGCATAAAAATGTTTATATCCACACACCAAGTCGCACTGGCTGGCGTTGTTCATTGGTCATGCATCGGCCAATAAAACGGCTCTCTCGCGCCTGCATTTACAAGTGCACAAGTGAGTTTTGCAACAGGAATATCGTGAAAAGAGACGCAAAAGTCAAACTGCAGAATTTGAACTTGTACTGCCAGATCTGAGAGGTTGTAAGCACCGACTTGAGGTTGTACAGCGAAACTGAAGTAATGTGCAAAAGTAAATATGTTTTACACATTTGTGTCTGTCATTTTGTTTATGTGAATGTCATTTTACACATTTGTAACTATTAATCTGCAACAACTTCGAAACACAGGTGTTTTGATTATTGTCTTTGTGTGCAAATCAAAAGTGTCAGCTCTTCACATCAGGGCTGTGAGTGTAAATTTTAACTTACAAACACGAATATTAATATTACAAGTTCTCAAATTTAAATACACAAACTCTTAGGTTTTGCTACTGATTTACCTTCATAGATTTATGTATGTTGCTCTGTGCTGTATCTGTGATAATGTTCGTCATGTGTAAAACGGCTGACAGCATTGTCTATATGGGGTCAAAGCTCAGGCTCTGATTCCAGAGATATTATTAAATATAACCAAACATATCTGTTTATTTACATACCCAACAACCTGTTTCTGCTGCATTATATTATACGGTATTGTATTATAATGTGTAAAAGCAGTTCACAGATGGCAGATTGATGGTGTCTAATTAAAGAATGCCACATTTATCCATCATGCAACTGTTAAAGCAGTTACCCATGATGCTCTTCAGCAACCTTTAATTTTAAAAACCAAACAAATGCATTTATAGGACAAGCCCTGATTTCCTGTCTGTGTCTATCTGGCCTCATTTGTCTTCATTGGTGGTTTAATGTATGTGACAGGACAGACTGTGATAGAGGCGGCTCACACGCCACTCCTGAGTTTTCATTACGGCTCACCAGAGCTCAGACACTCATAACAACAGCACAACAAACTCAAAAAGACAGCCACGTCCTTATGGATAACCTTCACGCACACATACCTTCACACCACTCTGTGTGTGTGTGTCAAGGTTATACCATGCATGACTGTAGCTTGTACCGTATCTAAACCTGTAAACTATAAATACAGTCAGTGACTGATCTAACAAGTCTGTGTATAAATGCTCAGTTCATGAGTTAATAGTTAAAGTCTCAAAGTTTATGTAATGAAAACTATGCAGTAATTATAAATGATTGTTTAGTCCTACTTTAAAGATATTCATTAATAGATAAGTTTTCATTAACATTTAAGCAACAGTTAACATTTATCAACCTTAGTTAATGTATATGTTAATATTTGTTATAAACTATAAACTGATATAAACTGATAACTTAAGTCATAGAAATTATAAAATAACAATGAACAATATATATTTACTATATTTAATAAATATAGTATATTTATATAGTCCATTTCTCATGTTAACATATAGAACCTTATTGAAAAGTTTTGGCAAATATTGTTGTGTCAGGTGCTGCTACACTAAACATCAGGACTGAGACATGCAAACAGAGCAGCATCAGGTGCTGTTACACTAAACGTATCGCCTGAGTGATGCAAAAAGGGCTGCGCCAGGTGCTGTTACACTAAACATAATGCCTTAGTGATGCAAACAGAGCAGCGTCAGGTGACGTTATGCTCAACATCAGCACTGAGTGATACAAACATAGCAGCATCAGGTGCTGTTACACTAAACATTAACAATAAGTGATGCAAACAGAGAAGCATCCCGGTGTTGTTTTTTGTGCCAATGTGTGCCATAAAGAAAACTAACAAGATTAAGGCCACACCAAAAGCCATAGACTGATTGATTTGTGTGTGACCTTAATGACATTTTTCATCGTTTCAGATTGGACCACAATAAATGAACTTAACAGATCTGAAAGTAACAGATCTGGTAAAATGCATTATGCCTCCCAATTCTGGTAAGGAACTGCCCACTTAGACATGAGATTTGACGGTAACGCTTTAGATTACAACCCGCAAAGAACTGCGTAAGTATATTCAATTTACAGTGTACGTTTCTGTAATTATAGTGTACCTATAAAGAAGGTACGGCTAGGTAAAAGGAAACAATGTGTTATGTAAATTATAAACCAGATAATTTACATGCAACGAACCGCGTAAGTAAACTGAAGTTACCGCATATCTTTTTTGTAATTATAGTGTACCTATTCAGTACCTATGGGGGAATAATATGCGACGTTTGGGGAATAAAGGGGTAACAACCAGTGAAATTATAAATCATTTATACTGTAAGTATTTTAAAACTACTACCCATTGTAATATTACGTGGTATGATATGTATGACCAAAACAACAATCCTATGTTATATGAGTAATATGAGTGAAGACAATATACTTTTCATAATTTTATATTGGTAGCCTATTTTATTACAGTGTATTTTTTTAACCATGGGGTAGGTCTACAAATTCTATTATTAAAGGATACATGGTGGAGATTACTGAACAACAAAACTGGACATGAGTTAATGAGTTTCTGTTATGATTTATAATTCACGAGTCTACTTACCTTATGAAAGATTATTCGTCGATCTCAGACTCACCAGCAACTTCCTAACACCACTATCAGCAAATAACTTGATACTACATGATATACCATCAAGGTTCAGTGCAGCTTAAAGCAAGCTTACCACTTTCCAGATGTTTGCAGAAAAAAAAAGCATGATACATTGTTTGGAGACTTTAATATCCATGCAGACAACGCAAATGATGCATTAGCAATCACATTCACAGAGTTGCTACATTCATTTGGGATAATACAACACATTAACAAACCTACCCATCGTTTTAATCATACACTCGACTTAATTCTATCCTGTGGTGTTGATCTAACCAACATAGATGTTATCCCCCAAAGCGAAGATATCACAGATCACCATCTTATAACATGTACACTACGCACTACGGAAGTCAGTTGTAAAACTTGTTACCGACTGGGTAGAACAATTACATAAACTACTAATGATAGATTCACAAACAGTTTGCCTGACTTGGACCACCTGCTGACTGTACCAATAAATACAGAAACACTTGACAATATGACCAGCAACATGGGCACTATTTTCTCAAACACATTAGAAACAGTGGCACCGTTAAAGGCAAAAAAGGTAAGAGAAAATAGCATAGCACCCTGGTATAACATCACCACACACACCTTAAAAAGAGAAACACGTAAACTGGAGCAACTTTGGAGACAAACTCAACTAGAGGTCTTCCGAGTTGCATGGAAAGAGAGCATAAACTGCTATAAAAAGGCACTAAAAGCTGCAAAAGCCGAGCACCTCCGAAACCTCATAGAAAACAAAAAAAAAACTCAGGTTTTTATTTAACACTGTGGCTAAATTAACAAATAAACAGACATCACCAGATCAAGATATTCCACTGCACCTTGATAGCAATGACTTTATGAAATTTTTTACAGAAAAAATAGAAAAGATAAGACATAAAATAGTAGAAGTTCAACCCTCACCAAATAAAATGGCACCACCTATCACCCCCTTTTTTACCTATAGAACCGGAGGAATTAACTAAACTTATCACAACATCTAAACCTACAACATGCCTACTAGATCCTATACCCACTAAACTGCTAAAAGAGGTACTACCGGTTGCCATAGCA
>JAZGTJ010014248.1:0-14284 GCA_036877575.1 Botia almorhae
AAACTTAATAATCTACTAATGAATGATTTAAGCAGTGATTAAATGTTTATAAGCATAATAAAACTGTAGTAAGACAATAAAAGGATAAAGATGGAATCCCTCATAAACCAACACAAAGTAGTACATAATTGTGAAGTGGAATGAAAATGATATACAGTTTTCAAAATTTTAAGCAAATAAAAATCTGAAAAGTGTGGCATGTATTGTATTCAGCCCCTCTGATACCCCTAAATAAAATCCAGTGCAATCAATTGCCTTTAGAAGTCACCTAATTAGTTAATAGAGTCCACCTGTGTGTAATTTAGTCTCAGTATAAATACACCTGTTCTGTGAAGGTCTCAGTGGTTTGTTTGAGAACACTAGAGAACAAACAGCATCATAAAGACCAAGGAACTCACCAGACAGGCCAAGAATAAAGTTGTGAAGTTAAAAGCAGGGTTAGGTTATAAAAAAAATCCTAAACTTTGAACATCTCAAGGAGCATTGTTCAATCCATCATCCAAAAATGGAACAAGTATGCCACTTGTTCAAGCAAGGAAAGCACTGGTCACAGAAGCAGCCAAGAGGCCCGTGGTCACTCTGGAGGAGCTGCAGAAATCCACAGCTCAGGTGGGAGAATCTGTCCACAGGACAACTACAAGTTGTGTACTCCACAAATCTGGCCTTTATGGAAGAGTGGCAAGAAGATAGCCATTGTTGAAAGAAAGACATAAGAAGTCCCATTTGCAGTTTGCCACAAGCCATGTAGGGGACACAGCAAATATGTGGAAGAAGGTTCTCTGGTCAGATAAGACCAAAGCTAAAATTTTTGGCCTAAATGCAAAGCGTTATATGTGGCAGAAAAGTAACACCGCTCATCACCCTGAACACACCATCCCCACTGTGGGATGCTTTTCTTTAGCAGGAACAGGGAAGCTGGTCAGAGTTGATGGGAAGATGGATGGAGCTAAATACAGGGCATTTCTGGAAAAAAAAACGTTGGAGGCCACAAAAGACTTGAGACTGGTATTGGAAACTGTTTCCAGCAAAGACCAGGAGACTTGGATTCTCTTCAGCAGTCATCTTTATGACAGAAAAACGGTGAACATGAATCTACAGGTCAGAGCGTACTGCTTGGGCGCTGCAGTCATCAAGTCTGACTTGCACTTGGCAAGTTAAAGCTGCAATTTGTAACTGTTTTAGATACGAACAGAGTTGATTTTGATGGGTTATAGTTAATTATTGATGGAAAACTGATGGTTCCAATTATTTTGATAATATTTAGGGCACTGAGAGATTGTGCCAACAAAAGCGGTGAGGCATAATATTACTAATTGCAGCCATAACATCACACTGCTCTGACTAAGCAGGGAACAAAATAAAGCTAAAAGTTGTCATGTAAATAACGGTAGGTTTACTAAAGATGTATATCCAATCCAGAATGATGATCTGTCTCAGGGTCATTTCATCCAGTCCCCCACCATCTGGCCTCAGAGTTTGGATCCAGCTGACTACAGGACCTTGAGGAATAAAAGACAGATTTAGTGTGGAGCCAGTACATCTGTTCTTGTGGGAAGTGTTCCCGGTTCCGGTTTATCTAATTAATGCAGCCTAATAATACCTTAGATTTGAGTAATAAATCCATATGACTATATGTAGGCAAGATTAAAGAGGTGGGTCTTTAGTCCAGATTTAAAATGGCAGAGTGTATCTGCCTCCCGGACAACACTGGGACTGTTCTGAAGTTTGGGTGCCAAATACGAGAAGGATCTACCACCAGTACTTGTTTTTGAAATTCTGGGTACTAATAGATGGCCGGAATTTTCAGATCGCAGTGAATGCGAAGGACTATAATAGGAGAGGAGCGTGTTTAAGCATTGAGGAGCTAAACCATTCAGGGCCTTGTAGGTAATAAGCAGGATTTTAAAATTTATACGATGCTTTATAGACAGGCAGTGTAAAGTTGACAAAACTGGACTTATATGGTCATACTTGTTCGTTCTCATGAGAACTCTGGCCGCTAAATTCTGAACCATCTGGAGTTTTTAGATTAATCTTGCAGGGCAGCCACCAAGTAGGGCGTTGCAATAATCAAGTCTTGATGTCATGAATGCATTAATTAATTTTTCAGTGTCTGGCTTCAAAAGCATGTGTTGTAGTTTTGATATTTTTGAAAAAACGCAAATATCGCAAATATCGGAAATATGGCTTTCAAAAGATAAGGTTTTTAAACGATTTTTGGCTAATGAAGCAGACTTTATAGAGCATCCATCCAGAGTAAGAAAGTGTTCTATGTTGCTCCGTGTGGAGGGTTTTAGAATGAGTTTAAGGTTTTTATCTGAATTTAATAGAAAGTTGTTAGTCATCCAAGTTTTGATATCGACTATGCAATCTGTTAGTTTAGTAAATTTATGAGTCTCGTTGGGCCTAGAAGAAATGTATAGTTGAGTATCATCAGCAAAACAATGGAAACTAACTCCATGTCTCTTAATAATTGCTTCCAGAGGTAGCATGTATAAGGTGAAAAGTAGGGTCCCAAAAACTGAGCCCTGCGGTACTCCATATTGGACTTGTGATCAGTACGACACCTTTTCATACACAGCAACAAACTGGAATCGGTCAAATAAATATGATTTAAACCATGCCAGTGCAGTTCCATTTATGCCAAAGTAGTTTTCAAGCCTATTTAGTACAAAGCTGTGGTCAATAGTGTCAAAGGCTGCGCTAAGGTCAAGTAATACTAGAAGAGAGATACAGCCACGATTAGCTGAAAAAAGCAGATCAATAGTAACTCTGATGAAAGCAGTCTCTGTACTATGATATGGCATGAATCCTAACTGGAAAATCTCATAGATAACATTTCTTTCCAGGAAAGAGCATATCTGTGAAGACACCACCTTTTCCAGTATTTTTGAGATAAAAGGTAAATTTGAGATAGGTCTCTTGTTCCCTGGGATCAAGTTGTGTTTTTTATTAGCAGGTCTAATAACAGCCAGTTTGTAAGGTTTTGGGACATATCCCAACACCAATGATATATTAATAATACTATGTAGAGGGTCTGTAATTTCAGGCAGCATCTCTTTCAGCAACCTAGTAGGTATAGGATCAAGCATACATGTTGTTGATTTAGATGCTATGATTATTTTTGACAGTTCTTCCTATCTATAGTAGAGAATGACTGGAGTTGCTCCTTGGGCAGGTAATGATGCACCATTTGATTTGTTTGTGTTGAAGACAGTTGCATGTTTATGATTTTTTCTCTTGCAGTGTCTATTTTGTTATTAAAGAATTCATAAAATCATCACTATTATGGTATTGACAACTGTCAGAGGCAAATGACGCTTTATCTTTGGTTAATTTAGCCACTGTGTCAAATAGATATGTAGGGTTGTGTTTATTTTCTTCTAAAATATTTGAAAAGTAGGCAGATCTGGACAGATCTTTGTAAGGCCTTTCTATAATCTGAAATATTCTCCTTCCATGCTATGCATGGAAGGAGAATGCATCCAGTTTTGTTTGGTTTCATTTGCATTCCATTTTCCGGCCTACTCTTTTCAGAGCGTGGGTATGCTCATTATACCACGGCGTTGGACTGCTATCCCTAATCTTTTTTAACCATAGAGGAGCAACTATGTCTAAGGTGTTAGAAAATAGGGAGTTAACATTTTCTGTTGCACTGTCAAGGTTTTCAGAGTTATCCATTATGTTAGGGAATAAAGACAGTGCAGGTAGGTTTTTGATAAAAGATTCTTTAGTGGTAGAATTTATTGCTCTACTGTATTTATTCTCTTCTCTCTGTTGCGGTCAGGGAAACATTTCCGTTCTCTGAAGGCGAACACAGAGAGAATGAGGAGGAGCTTCTTCCCGCAGGCCATTCAGGCCCTCAACCAGAACACCTAGGATCTGGACTTTCTGGACATACCCCCACACAACACAATCACTCTACCTCAGCCGATATTGCACATGCAAATTTGCACTACCTGTACTTGTATTTTTCATCTACACATATACATCTTTACATATATATTTATATTTGTATACATATTGTCACGGGTGAAGAATCACACGACAAGGCAGGCAGTGTGAAAATACCCCGGAGGGTGGATTTATTAACAAATAATAAAGGGGTGAAGTGCGTGGGGGAAGCAGCCGGGCTGGCTGCTGGTGCAGGTGCTGGTGCGGCTGGTGCGGCTCGTGCTCGGGGTTGCGTCCCTCCTGGCGGCGGGAGTGTGCGGTGGCTCGTGCTCCTTTACGCGGCTTTCGGCCACTCGCTGCTCTCTGTCTGCGTGGGGGACACGCAACGTACTTCCGGCTGGCGGCACTTTCAAACTTCGCCCTTAGTCCAGTCTTTTCCGCCTTTCCTCCAATCTCTTCCTTCATCCGAATCCTCTCCCTCTGGGCGGAAGGCGGCGGCATTTTGATGCCGCGGGTCCGTTGCCAGGGCGACGCTGATTGCCCCGGTGCGCCTCGTCACAATATACATTGTAAATACTGTATGTGCACTTTAAATCTTTAAATTTTTACATAAATCTTTACTTTACTTCAAATCTTTAATTTTTGAAACTTTACATTTTTTTACTTTAAATTTTTACTTCCTGTAAGACAGTCGTATAAAGCATTTCACTGCATGTGGAACTGTGTATGATCTTGTATGTGACAAATAAAATTTGAATTTGATTTGAATTTGAATTTATAGCAAGTAGGTGACTTTGCAGCCATATGTAAATGTATTTTACAGGACACCAGATAATGATCTGAAATTTCTTTGCTCTGCCGCAGAATATTGATGTCATCAACATTAATACCATAAGACAGGATCAAATCTAAAGTATGATTACGGCGATGAGTTGGTCCTGACACGTGTTGTGAGACACCAACAGTGTTAGTGTGAGACACCAATAGTGTCTTTTCAAATGTCTTTGAAAGCCAAACCCAATGCATCCTTTTTATTATCCACGTGGATGTTAAAATCACCAACAATTAAGACTTGATTGGTGGCTAGTACTACTTCTGATAAAAAGTCAGCAAATTCCTTGATAAAGTCTGTGTGGTACCCTGGTGGCCTGTAGACGGTAGCCAGTAGAAATGGCAAAGTCTGCTTATTTACCCCAGATGAAGCTATATTAAGCACCATTACTTCAAAAGAGTTGTAACTAAAGTCAGAACTTTGGGCAGCTGTAAATGTATTCATATAAAGTGCAGCAACACCTCCCCCTTTGCCTTTTGGACGAGGCTCATGCTTATAACAGTAATTTTGGCGGATTGACTCAATTAATGTAATGTAATCATCCCATTTTAGCCATGTTTCTGTCAAGCAGAGCACATCTAGGTTTTGATCTGTGATCATATCATTAACAAAATGTGCTTTTATGGAGAGAGCTCTAATATTCAGAAAGCCAAGCTTTATTAATTGTTTGTCTTTATTATGTACCTTTTTTATTAGGTGTTTTTAACATTGATTAAATTGCCATATAATTGTTTATGGGTTTTTTGTATTTACCAGTCCTAGGGCCAGACAAAGTCTCTATATTATAGTATTTAGGTGATTCTATGTGTTGCAAATTCTGTGACATCTGTGGCATGTGACAGCTGGCAGACAGTTTGTTAAGCCAGTCTGTCTGCTTCCTGACCTGGGCCCCAGTTAGTCAAATATTAGTAGTATTAGTAAGACTATATGCCACATTTCTAGATAAACAAGCAGCACCAGCCCTAGAGGGATGGAGGCCACCTCTTTTCAACAGGTCAGGTTTACCCCCAAAACATTTCCAATTATCTATGTAACCTATATTGTTCTGTGGACATCACTTAGACATCCAGCCGTTAAGTGATGACAGTCTGCTATGTATTTCGGACTTTTGTCCCATCTTCACACAATAGATCTGAAGCTTAGTCAGAGTGACTATCAGGTTCTCTTTAACCTGTCTTACTAAGGCCCTTCTCCCCTGATTGCTCAGTTTGGCCAGGCAATTAGCTCTTGGAAGAGTCCAGGTTGCACCAAACTTCTATTTCTTCTATAACTTCTTCTATTTGAGAACTATGAAGGCCACTGTGTGCTCCTGGGAACCTTCAAGCGTTAATATTGTTTATAATAATTGTTTATAATAATATTGTAATGATACTAAAACTATTTTTTTCTTTTTAATTAATTACAGGCATTGTGTTTGTACTTTGTCATTATGCAGTACTGAGTAGATAAATGAGAAAAAAAAATGAATTTAAACGATTGTAGTAGGCTGCAACATAAAACTGAAAAAAGTGAAGGGGTCTGAATATTATCTGAATACATTGTATATGCAACAGAGAAAATAAACAAATTTAATAATTAATCCATGCGTAGATTAGGCTAGGGAAATACCTCTATATTATTTCTATAGGGAACAATAAAACTGAGTAAAAATAATTTCATTACAATGATAAAGAATTTACTTTAAAGAAATTGTTCTCATAACAATATTCATGGGGGGTGGCACACTGGCAGTGGGTAGCACTGTAAGTGTTTGCCCTGCAATGGACAAGTCATCTATTCAGGTTGTGCCCCGCCTATGGGGTGACCCTAAAAAGGACAAGCGGGTTTAGAGAATGGGAAGATGGATGGGTGTATGGTATTCAATGTGAACATCGCCATCTGTTTGTCGTTGAGGGATGGGAGTGTGACGTCACTGTGTTTGGTCGCGTTTGCCAACTGTCTGCACTGATGTGAGAGCCAGTCAGCCTGACTTTTAATTTCACTCTCTTTATCTGTGATCAAAGACAGAACACATGAATCTTCGCGGTGTTTTTCAAGATTTTAACCCCAGGTAAGGCTTAATATGTTGGGTTAACTGATGTCGTCCTGCTTTGTTTTTTTTAACATTAACATCCACTTTGTTAGCTTAGCTGCTAATGTTTACTCTCCAGGCCTGTTGAACTGGTCTAAGCATAGTTATGAGACAATAACCAGTGAATAACACAGCTTTACTGTCAAAAACTGTAATGTTATCCATTTGCATTTAACATTTTAATTAAATTGTAAGCGTTGGGATCTAAACACTGTGCTGCTATTATAAAAGCATTAGCAGCCACTCTGACACTGTTTTTATTCAAAGTGTATTAAAACCCCTATGGTTTTGCCAAAAAAAATTCCAAGTTTGCTAAATCTGTCCAACAGTGTATCAACAGTGTGTAATGTCTGTGGTTACTGACATTGTTTGTGTTGTTTTGCAGTAAGTTCCTTATCTATGCATGTCTGCTGCTGTTCTCTGTACTGCTGTCATTGAAGTTGGATGGCATCATTCAGTGGAGCTACTGGGTGGTGTTTGCACCTATTTGGCTCTGGAAATTTATGGTCATCGTTGGGGCTTCAGTGGGCACTGGAGTGTGGGCTCATAATCCACAATATAGGTCAGCCTGACTGTGCATGATCAACATGAAATAAAAATGCACCCTCTTGATTTTCATAACATTGTTGGTCACAGTTCACCGGTGTATACAAAGGGAAAAGTTTATCTTGGTAGTCTTTCATCATTGTATAATAAGCAACGTTATAAAACTTGCCCTTCATCTAAAACAACTGCTCTTCAGCTGATGTCACCAAGGCTGTAAAGTAAAAGCCAAATATTTGTTAAATAAATCTGATAAATATATATATAAATGTTATATATTGAAAACATATTATTACCATTAGGATACAAGTAGATGGTCCCTAGTGTGCACTGGGTTTCAGGAGGGTAGCAAGTCCTCCAAAATCCACTGCAAACACACAATCAGGTTTGGATTTTTTCTCATATGGAATGGCCACTTTTCATCCCTTTTCATTCCAGAATTTCCAAAGAATAAAATCAAGTCCCACACTGCATATAGAACTCTTAGAACCATTTCACCTGGAATTCTGTCACATTCCAAGCATGTGTGTCATAGCACTCTTGTTGTACTGTGATTGGCCAAGTTGTGTCATGCAGTATGTTGCCGTCATCAGGGCGGAAGGAGAGACCTGTGTGGAGTTTAAGGCCATGCTGATCGCCATGGGCATCCACGTTCTCCTGCTCACCTTTGAGGTGCTGGTGTGTCACCGTGTGGAAAAGGGTACACACTTCTGGCTTTTAGTCTTCATGCCACTCTTCTTTGTCTCACCGGTTTCCGTGGCAGCATGCGTGTGGGGATTCAGACATGACCGCTCACTGGAGGTATCGATAAATTTGATACAATTATCAAATAATTGTAGTGCTTTGGGGATGTCCATTAAAAATGCCACAACTTAAAAAAAATCGCTGACTTCGTTTATTTATGCCTAATATGATTTGAGTTTAGCATAAAACTCTGTCCGTTAACTTATTTTAAACTTCTCTTGCTCTTTATTTTTGTCTGCTGTTTTTGTCAGCTGGAGATTCTATGCTCCGTAAACATTCTTCAGTTCATCTTTATTGCATTGCGACTGGATAAGATCATCAGCTGGCCGTGGTTGGTAAGGACCTCAGTTTAACTCATTTTTTCAAGTCAATTAGCTTTCTAATTAGAACTCTGTGTGAGTAAGAACTGCCTTATGTCTTTGCTAGGTGGTGTGTGTGCCGTTGTGGATTCTCATGTCCTTCTTGTGTCTGGTTGTGCTTTATTACATTGTCTGGTCTGTGCTATTCCTGCGCTCCATGGATGTTATTGCCGAGCAACGGCGTACTCACATCACCATGGCGATCAGCTGGATGACCATTGTTGTGCCCCTTCTTACCTTTGAGGTTCGATTTCAACACCATACATTTAGTTGTTTTCATTTATGCAGCTGTAGTGTGACAGTGTGGCTAAAACACTCAACATGTTTTGTGAGTGTTTGGTGTTATTGTGATGGAATTGTGGGTCTTTTGTGCTTTAAGGATTTGTTTGATCGAAGTTCTCTGATCTGTCTCTTTATGATATCAGGAATTAGCCCAGGTGTGACATTCATCAGTGTTTGTGTTGTTTTTAGATTCTCCTTGTGCACAAGCTGGATGGACATTATAACTCCAACTATGTCCCGGTGTTTGTTCCTCTCTGGGTGTCTTTGATAACTCTAATGGTGACCACGTTTGGTCAGAAAGGAGGCAATCACTGTACGTTACTTGTTTAACTTATATCAGTCTTGTTAGTGGTTCAAGGCTCTTTAAATGACCTATTCAAATTATTAAAAAACTAGATTAAAAATTTAAGAAATTATTGCTAAATAGCTGTTGCTGTTTGCTAAGTAGTATCTGTGCCATTCATCTATAGACTTAATAAAACCATATTTCACTTTTTACCACAAGACTGTAACATTTAATTCTCAAATTTCTTTTCTTGTCAGGGTGGTTTGGAATTCGCAAGGACTTTTGCCAGTTTCTTCTTGAACTTTTCCCCTTCCTGAGGGAATATGGCAACATATCCTATGATTTGCACCATGAGGATTCCGAAGTGTCAGAGGAGATGCCCATCCAGGAAGCACCAAAAATTGTGCCGATGTTTCGTAAGAAGACAGGAGTGGTGATCACCCAAAGTCCTGGCAAATACTTCGTGTCACCGCCCAAATTGTGCATCGACATGCCAGACTAATATTGAGAACTCTGACATGATTTGACTGTTCATGAACAATGAGTTAAACGTAGCACTATGCACTGGGGTCCACTTTAGGACATACTATTAAAGAACAAAACCTTAGTCCTGCTACAAAGATGTTTCCTCTGGGCTCATGTTTCTTCTGAGCTCCTGTTTAGTAAAGACTCCTCAGAAGACATTCTTGTGTATGAGCTAACCTCAAATGAAGCAGAGAGTTATTGGCCTCTTACAAGCCATTTTGTATTTGTAGCCTTGTGTTGCAATCTCAGTAAAATCCAACTGCATAGATTGGACCTATTGCCCTCTGGAGTGAATTGGTTGAACTCTGACAAATTGAATAAATTAACTTGAGTTAAATTCCATATATACTGTAGGTTGTCGGATATTTATCTGTCAGTTATATCTCTAGTTATGTCAGTGTTTAGTCATTTTGCAATATCTTTCTCTGTGTAAGCCTTGCAATATGTATCAGTCCCTTATTTTTACTGTGATTACAGCCTTTGGGGTAATGTAAGGCGTTTGTATAAAATGTTTTATTTTAAATGCATTGAATTCTATATATAAATTTGAATCTATTTTTTTTTCTGTTGACTTGATAGGCCTTTGTCATACATGACAGGAGCTATCCAATGAAAGTGATTGGTCAAGGCTGTGTTCTTCTGTGTTTTTGCTTTTACCAGTTGAGGACTCCCAAACGTCTGAACTCCTGTAATGGGATGTCTAACTTCAGTAAACACCACAGGAGTATAATACAATAATTTTATACAGTTTACTCAAACAGACCCCATATTATAAAATTGGCACACAATTATGCAGATGTCTGTGTGTGAGATTATAACCACTACTTGACATATAGCAGTTATGGCAGTATATTCTCTGTAATTTCAAGGGAGAACTTCTGAATTAAGTTGGCCTTATATAGTAACAGTTCCCAATGATTTGGACCAACTAATTTGGACCCATTTAGTGTTAAATGACAAAAAATTTCTTAATCCTTTTAAACGATATTTATGACTGTTAATTTGTGTCGTGATATTAACTATCATGCCAGAAAATATGATTTTTTTTGTCAGTGGCTGCTTTTTAGTAGACAGGTACTTTAGTTGCTTTCTCAGCTGGTCTGAGTAAACAACTATGTATCTTTGTATATGTGGACCAATGTGACAGTTTACATTTCCCCAATGTACACATTTACCCATGTTGTCGTTCATTGTGTCCATTCCTTTGTAAAGGCAAGACACATCGTAGCTTTCAACAACAGTGCCTCACATTAAAATGTTTTTGTTTACTGTGCAAATGTGTGAATTTTTCCACTTTTCAAGCCCTTTTATTTTTGGTGTTAATCTTTAGTTATCACATAACTTAATTATCAAAATTGTATATTTATCACATAATTACAGTTGTTATAATTATCACATTCAGAATTTTATGCTGTGTTAACTTTACCTCTGTAGTTTTGCAGACCTTTAAGATGAATTAACAACTGTTGACTATGTCAACGATGATTGACATATACAAGGTTTATCAATATTATGAGCAGGGGGCTGGGGAGTGTGAGAGACAAATTGTAAGTGTCCCTGTTGGGCTAGTACTGCACTGTCACTAAATGTTATAACGTTGTCCTTGTGTTTTATGTCTTGCAACCTTAATGTAATTGCAAATAGGCAGATTTGAAATGTAACAACTTTTTTAACCTTTATTTAAATGAAAAGTTTGCACGTAATAAAAGTCTTTAGCACACATCAAAATACATTGCTACAAATCAAACGTAAAAAAAACTGTTGTTGAGGGCCCTGATTTGTATTTTCATGTATATTGCGCGTTTGATGACATCTCTAAATCGTACTAATTTATTATCAGTCAACAAAACTCTTCATAGAAAGTATGACCCTTTGCAACGAAATGCTGCGTAAAGTAAGCAACAGTTTATGATAAGTTGATGTCAATGTTTTTATTTATGGTGACGCAACAGCTTTGTGCTCGCGGTCGGAGCGCGGGACTCCACCCAACTGCGCGGGCGGAAGCACGAAAGAAGTACATGAGTGCTACGCGAGTTATGGCGTTGAAAAGGTTCTTCTGAAAAACAAACTTCAACCAAGCTCTCGCTAAAAGCATGTCACGAGTCCCCGACGTGCCTTTAACCTGACTGGAACTGATACAAGTAACAGAAAAGTCGACTTTAGGAAGCGGTCATGGTCGAAAATTGTCGACTGTGACCAAAGCGGAGTTTGAAGCTATCTGAGAGCAGCTAGCGTCGCGAGCACTTTCAAGAGTAAATAAGTAAAAAAAGATTAATAAATGTAAATATTGTGCTGTAAAGGATTTTAATACGTGGTAGTGAAAGACAACTTTTAGTGTCTGTCTAAGAATTTATTCGCCGTGTAACAGCTCTGTGAACGGTTGGAGATGGCTCAGTCGCCGGTACCTGTTCGAGTTCCTGGAATGCAGGTGAGTTTGTGTGGAAAGGTGAAGCCATGCCAATATCATTTTAAACACTATTATGCCACTATTAAACCCGTGTTTATCACGATACACTCAGGTCGCACCTTTACATTCAAACAACAACAAACAAACCTTTACATTTACAAGTTTTAACAATTTTCAGTAACACTAACTTAAAGAAACATGGGGTTATATTTTCTAGTAATGTACAATAGCAGTTTAGCTTGGAATTGTTTAAAATACATTGGAAATGCCATGGCACATGAGTTCCGTGGTGTTACCATCTGATACATCTGTACGCTATGGTATCGTCACAGTCCTTTATGTCAGTAAGCAGTTTGATTTGTGATTAGGTCATTGATCATGTTTAATCCCCTCACCCCTTACAAACAATTCTGACATTACAAACAAACAATGCTTAGTTATGAATCAAACGCTAGTCAGTGCATGTTAAAGTGGAAAATATTACAGTTGTGATTTTCTGTGTCTAACAGTAACGCTGGACATTTAAACATGTAATCTGTTATTGTTTTGATATGTGAAATAGTTTGTTTTATTGTGTTGCAAGCATATCGCATTTCTTTCAGTTGAGTGTGAAATGTTTAACTGAAGTTTTTCAGATAAAGAATTAATAAGATAATGTGTTTAATACCCTGGTTAATTTACATTATCTCTCTCTCTCTCTCTCTCTCTCTCTATATATATATATATATATATATATCTTAGCACCTGGTCTAATGACAGTGCAGATATTTGTCTAAGGCCGCACATACTCGCTAAAGGTGTGCCAGTATTCACTCCTTTTTCCTTCCCTCTTTATAAAGCATGTGGTCCTTCTTTAAAAAAATAACACAATATTTGATTTCTTTACTATGACGGCTAAGTGCTGTATGTGCACAACAGATGTCCCAGCACTGGGATACTTATTAACATACACATAACATACATTTGTGACGTGCCTTTTAAATGTTTATTTTGTGAGTTCAACCAGGGTTCAAAGTACAAACCTTTCCTGCAATTGTTCAGTTATAGATTTGATGCTTCAGGACTATTAGAAATGTTGAGCAAAAGTTTTGTGTCTAGGTGTGGCCTGTGAGGAAGTGTTTTTATGCACTAGTTTGCCATAGTTGCCATAGCACCTGAGTCAGTTAGAGGCGGGTAGAGCGAAATCTGATGACACCCTGGTGTAAAGAAACAATGCAAGGTGCTTTTGTAGTGTGGATTGTACTCGTGGGCTTGGTATGTTATGCCTTTATGGTGCTGCTTTGTTGTCCATTCATGGGTTTGAATAGCATGTCAGCAGAGGAAATAAAATCAGCTGATAAATCTTGTGGGGGTCCATGGATGCCTCCCTTGTGATCCTATAGCCAGTTCATTAATGCACGATCTGTGCGCAATGCTTTTATCAGAAGGAGACAGACATACTAGCACTGAAGCAAGATATAACTCGTCACTGCTGCTCCACCCAGTCTGAGTAAAGTGTATGTTAGGTGCCCAAAAACTAGTTTCTGTATTGCTGCATTTTAGTCTACTTCACGCTGCAGCTGCATGGCTGCAAAATCAGATTTTTCTGCTTAAAAAACGTTTCTTGTATTGTGCACAACTATAAATGTGGACCATCTCAGATGCTGGTCTGAATAGGTGACACTGTTAGTGTTAAACAGATCTGCACGTTCAACCTAAATATGCATATCCTGTTTTTAAGTGCATAAATGGAAGCAGTAATAATATTTCATGTGTAAGAATATAACAATAATATTAATAAATATATTGTTAGTAAATGATGGGAATTTTTGTTTTGGGGTGAACCATTACTTTCATAAGAACACGATCAAAGGTCAGCAGCAAAAGCAAAGATGTAAATGATTGAGGCAAACAACAGTTTTGACAGTGTTGACCATAATATGGCAGATAAATTTGTAAATAATTTAGTGCCAATGTCTGGTAGGGATGTGCTTGACTAGTCGCATAAACATGACAGCCGTTACTAGTCGACACAAAAAGTAATAGTTGTTTACGTTTAAAAACATAAAAAAATTACAATTATTTTTTATTTTAATAAATATTTACAATTACATTTAGTCATTTAGCTGACGCTTTTATCCAAAGCGACTTACAAATAAGGATAAGGAAGCAACTTCAAATACAATAAGAGGCAACAGTGAATAAGTGCTATAGACAGGTCTCAGATATTTCAACACAGTATAAGAATTTTTTTTTTTTAAGTAGAAGTGGAGGTGTGTTAGTAAATTAGTCAAGGAAGTAAAGACGAAAAAGATGAGTTTTTAGTTTTTTCTTGAAAATGGCTAATGACTCAGCCATTCTG
>JAZGTJ010014250.1:0-11235 GCA_036877575.1 Botia almorhae
TTTTTTTAAATCTCAGCCTGGTATGATGAACATGGAAACCGCTCACGTGGAAAATGTCACACTTTTAAGACGTGTTCTCTGTATATTTTGGGCCTTTGCCATTTATCTGAGGAAGCCAAACAGCTTTGAACTGTTTTTCAAGTGGAAGTATTTCCTGGTGTTAAAGGCAGACAGCGGGCAGGGTGTCACAGTGAGGCGTACTGATGGGCAGACTCACGGAGAGCCAGGTGAGTTCACCTGCTAGTTAAGACAGCAGGCGCGCTCACGCTGGGTCGTGTGGGCTTTGTCAGGAAGACTGAGAGACTTTTTTGTGAAAAGAGTTTCATCTCCTGCTTTTAAGGGTTTTTGAACTGCAGCTTGGCATTACAGGTGAAATGGCATGACTAAAGCGCTCAGCTGAGCTATCAACTGTTCTTGTGGGAAACGCGCTTTGCTCCCATCATAAAGACCTTACAACATACCTGCTGTCCACGATCTCTAACAGCCTCCATATTGGATTTTAGCTTTGATGGAGCGTCCTCGATTCAACTGAAGTTACAGGCAATTGGATTATCCTGTTGACTCCTGTACATGAGAAAACAGAACCATCAAGACCTCCAAACACACTGTGGAGGAGTAAAACAGCTTTGTAAAAGGATTATTTCACCCAAAACGGACGATTCTCTCATCGTTGACCTGACGTCTTTTTGTTTACAACCTGCATGACTTTCTTTTTATCATACACGTTACACGTTAAAAACACGTTACAAACACGTTACAAACATGTTAAAGTGATGCTGAAGAATTGTACTTTTTTTCTATTTCTATTCAGTTGTAATCATGAAGCTTTTACCCAGCTAACAGAGAACATTTTCAGAATGTTGGTTAACAAAAAGCGTTTTTGTAGTAACATTTGGAGAACTTTTGTAACATTATATATCATTATCAAAACATTATTTCTAGGTTAGGAAATGTTAGTGGAACGTTCTTACAACCTAAAATTGTTAACTGGGTAAGCTTTATTAAGGAAGTAAAGGCATCATATAGAAGCCTGTATGACTGGGAACAATATTCAAGCCAAACAATAATTTATGACAAACCGATCAAAATCAAGGCATTATTCATTAAACAAACTTGGCATGACCCTTCTTGAGTTCAAGACATATAAGAGAGAAATGTTTTTAGTGAATCAGTTCATTCTCATTCTGATTCACTCACTAGCTGTATGATCTGGTTCACAGTAGTTCCCCATTTAGATTTTCATTGAATACCATTTAACATTTCGATCATTTTAGATCTTGACAGCCATATAAACATACTACTTTTATACATCTTATACGTCTCATTTGTTTCTGCAGAAGATATTCAAACAAGTAAACATGTAAATATCTAAAGTATTACTTACTAAAACATTTTTTGTATATTTATGGCTTTCAAACAGATAAAACATTTTGTGTTATTCTAATAAAGTGACCTCGTTTACGAACAGACGAACGATAGGACCGAAGTATTTTCTTTTAATCAAAGCACAACAAGATTGTTAATAAATATAACAGAGATTCCATAAGAGGCTTTAAATGGAGCTGAAAAATGTCGGAGCAACGTTAGGGGGAATTTTAAAAAATGCATCTATTAAAATGCTTTAAAAACGACATCTCTTCCATTCCTCTGAATCTTTTGAGAGGAGTCGGCGGCCTAATTAATCATCTACAGCACATAGAGCATAATCTTCTCCTCCAGCCCTCCAAACAGCTTATTTTATGCCCAAATGATCTTGTACAGTCGAGGGCAGGACGCAACTTTTTAAATACTTTTGCATTTTATGAATGCCGTCGTAAAGCTCGGTCTATATTGCCTATTAAAGTACTTCTAATCTTAATTTCCTTGTACTGAGTAACCAAAGTCTTTCATCTTATCTCTGTAAAGATCAATGAACAGGAAGAGACGCATTATGCTTGAGTTACATATTCATCTCTAATGAACTCCACATCCCTCACACAAACTTTATATCCTATTAGTGATAAAGACTTATAAAAAACGAGATGGAGAAAAGTCAAGATGCAACAAGCCAATTATGAAGATTTAAAAAACAAAAGATAATAAAAAGATTCCGGCTGACAAGTCACAGCGGTTCTCTTTGATGAATACGGTCAGATAATTTTCATCCGACTGCTTCTAATCAATCGATGATGAAGACCGTAGGCCGCATGGCCATGAGAAAAACAACATCAACAAGAGTTTTTCTTAATAAAGATTGCAAAAACACAGGCCTCGCAGTGGCCCGCGGTAATGAGACGACATTTCCTGCATACAAATTCCATGTCCAGAGAACAACAAGAAAAGAATTTAAAAAAGACCTTATAAAAAATCAGATCAGCGTTAGAAGAGCAAAACTGTATGCTGTTCCAAGCTTTCACCAGACAAATATTTTATATCTGTAACATTTCTGACAGACATATTTTAACTATATGAAGTTTCCTCTTCAAATACTAATTGCACCTTCTCTGCTCTCTGTCCATGGCATTCTGGAACGAATGTATGCGAATTCTGACGTACATATAACAGCTGTACATCTTAGTGGTTTGGGACAGCAAAGCACTTCCAAAGCCAAGATATTCATCGCCTTCCTGCCCGTGTGTGCCAGCTGCTAATGAACAAGGCTTAGCCCGATAGATCCCTCTGGTCTATCATGTCACGCTGTTTCCAATTGAAACCCATTGCGCAAAAGGAAAGAACAGAAATTCAAGAACGTTTAGAGAACGTTAGCCAGGGGGAAATGTTTAGCTGCGAAGGGCCATGGCTTTACATATCAACTCCAACAATCACATATTGTTATTATTTATTAAATGCTACAAATAGGGGCTAAAATGCACTAGGCTTGGAGGCAACTCGTGTTTATTCAAGGTATAAAACACTACATTCATCACTTTTCACCTGGGATGGTTGTTCACCAAAATCAAAATGACTAAACCTCACCACATGTCTCTCCGTTTCTACATCCTAATCAGTGGCCCTATAATTTCACTAATTAGTCTGTGATTTGTTGACAACTTGACTGGATTATGAGGCTTGGCTGACAGCTTCTGGTGTTTAAGCGCCTGCCGCTGTGTTTGTAGTAATCCACAGTCGTAATCGTTTCCCGCTTGCTAATTAAGAGCAGATAATTGTGGCTTGATTTAACAGCGCTTTGCTGACTGTTGACAAATTGTTGCGGGCGTGTGGCGGAGAGGCAGCTGGTAGGGTCGGGAGGGAGAGAAGATGAGCTTTCATACACGGCAATCTGTGTGGGATGCTTCCCTAACACATGCTGTCACTCCAATCAGCGACTATTAAACTGCAGCTAGGTTTCACAAATACCCAATAACATTACGGGATGCGGCAATTTGCTTATTTCAACATATTTACCGCAGATATTTTTCAACAAGTTTTAACCGTATGTTCCGCTGACATTATGTGACACGTAATTTGCAAGATTCTATTATTTTCATGTGTGTGAGGTAATTGTATTGTTTTCCAAGCATACCACGTACTGTAACAATATAAAACCATATCAATGCAGGAAACAACACACATTGCGGTCTAGCAGGTACAATTTTGGAATATGCCAGCCGCCCTTGTGTTTCAAATGAGACAGCTGAGGCCCCTGCACAGATGACCAGCCGACTGTGGTGTGGTCAGATCTGGACGCCCCTGAGTGCCTCATCCATAATGCATTCCCTCCAATAAAGGTGCCGCTAATAGCTAATTTAAGCCGCTAATTCAAGGCTGTGCTCATATATAGGAGCTTTTATTAGCATAGATATAAAATATTAATGAACTTCAGGATATATAGTTAACAACACGACAAGACTGAAAGATGTCTAATAACAAGCCTTACACATCATGCTGCTGCTGCCTTCCTACAAAAAAATGATGGGAATAAGATTTTAAAATGGTATAATAATATAATAATATGTGAGGCTGGTAAAATGAGTCACAATGAGCACATTTTTCAAAATTAGTTCTTGTTAATTGTATGTTCTCAATAAAAAAAAACTTGATGTATGATTTGGACAACAAAATAAATGAGCTACACCTATCTGAAGCACCAGTCATCAAGAAAAGACGAGAAAAATTATTTTTCATGAATTATTAAAACAAAGGCAAGGTTTAGGAAGGTACACATCACAAAAAAATATCATTTTAGATGCTTAACTGCTTTTTGCGCTAGACGAGGGCTTAATGGGAACTTAATAATGAACTTAACCTGAAACCTCAAATTAGATTAAAATAGAAATGTAGTATTTATTTTGCCTAAGGCTTGTAATTAGCCCTTACACATTCCGACTCACATATTATACTGATATTTGAATCTGACACCTATACAAATATTGTGACTTATCAAGGCACACATGCTCTCTGTATATTTAAACCAGAAAACGAAAGAAACAAGCGAAATGTGTTCATAATATGCAGTGGATCGTAAATTCTGAATCAAATATGGTGAGACAACCGCCCCTATTGACTTACTTTAGATTATTAGAGTAATTTTTAGCTAAAAATCTGATTAACAGATTTATATGAATACTGTTTTGGGGGAACTATTCATTTTTCCGTCAATCTCCATCATTAAACTGACATTAAACCGTGCACTGCATATAAAGCCAATCAGAGGCAAAACAAACGAGCAGGGTATGAACACAAACCCAGGTGGGTCATTAAAGATACACTAAGGGCAGTTCATGAGTCCTAATGAGGGGTCAGGCTTTAGGTGGATCACGACTGGAGGCAGGTTCGCGATCTCTCCTTTTAATCTCCGATTCGCTTAATGAAACTAACAGAGGAGCTGCGGTTGATTAATGATGTTCGACCGAGTCTGGGCAATATTATTTTGGGGTTTTATCTGTCTTTATTTCCTACGCTGCAGCAGTGTACATTAATTATAAATGTAGCGACTTTATTTGTGATGGACAGTGGAGTGAGGCTGTATGGCCTGTTTGTATTAAAGCCCGTTATGTCATATTGAATTTACAGCAATTACCTGATTGTTTTAGGTTGATTTTAGGTTGTAGGAACGTTTCCGTTAAGTAACAAAAACAAATGTTCTAGGAACGTTCAAAACGTCCAGTTTTCTAAACGTTGTATTAACGTCATTGCTCTGTCATAACAACATTATTCAAACATTCATTCTTTAATTCTGTAATGTTTTTTTACACGTTCTACTACATCACACGCCTTAAGAATAACGTTTTTGATACATATGGTATATATAACATTAAAACGTTATACCAATGTTACTGCAAGAACTCAATGACTTTGAAAGAACTAATGCTAGCCAACATACTGAGAACGTTCCCTGTTAGCTGTGGAACTTGGAGAGGGAGGGGGAGGGGCCAGGCTGAATAATTGCTGAAACCGAGGCAAGGAAGGTTCGAATATTTGAACCTCTGAGTAAGGCGCTTAAAAGCACGCACTGATTGGATACGCAGAACGACAGACCTACGTGACAACATCTCGTACATATACATGAACTGGACCCTCACTTGCCCACCTCTACAAGACCTTCAGCTGATTAAGAAGTGCTCGCTGATTAGCAGAGTGACTGTGGATGGCCTGACTGACAGAACACGTGAAGAAAAGGAAGAGAAGTTCATTAACTATCAGTGCATTAACAGTGATAAAAAGCAATACAAGCCTCATGGATCCTACCAGCCAATCAGAGAGGAGAGAAAGAGTCCAGGCTGAGGGAACAAAGGCCCTGTAGAGGGCAGCGCCGTGACCTCACAGCTCACTAACTCTTTAGCATATGCATGCGTACACGCAAACAATTAACTTTAATGAATCACAGAATCTGAAAAGATATTCGCCTCAAACGAAGCGCTTCACCTCCTGTGACGTTTCTAGTTAGGTGTTAACTTTCGTTGGAGGCACAAACATCACATATCTGCTTTTAGCAAAGCGAAACTTACTGATATCATCTGAGCACGTGCGACAGCGTAAACATTTTTATTGAACGTTGGAACCCGATAGCCACTGTTAGAAAAATAGATCAGTTTTTCAAGTTTGCTGGCATATCTCAAAGCAAACATTTATAGCTTAGGATTTAGAGGAAAAAAATCATAACTGGCACAGTTAGGAGATCAGACAGAGATCAGATCCCCATATAAAGATGTTAGAAGTGAAGTCAGTGCAGATAGATGCTGAAAGATCTCCATTACTACCTTTAGCAGCTTTAGTTCAGTCGTCTTTTCATCTGCCTGAGCTGTTAGGGTCCTCAGATGTAACTCTGTTTGCCTGCAGTTGACTGCACAAGAAACACACGTTATTTTTTTATCTAAATGGACATTCCATACACTTCTATTGTTTCTATACACAGCTAGTTATAAACAATCTAACCTTATGCTAACAGAAAACGTTCTGCTTTTTTATAATAACAAAATCTGTTTACTATATTTTTGTAATGTTTTTACAAGCAAGGACATAACATCATAGATCCCATATGGAGAAAATATTATTTATAAATAATATTTAATATTTCCAAAATATTTTTGAAATGTATTGTAAATACATGTTGTACACCGCACAGCTGTACAGTACACGGCATTTTACAAATTAAAAATATATATATCGAC
Source organism: Botia almorhae (assembly GCA_036877575.1). NCBI lineage: Eukaryota > Metazoa > Chordata > Actinopteri > Cypriniformes > Botiidae > Botia > Botia almorhae. Next base: position 6,591 of record JAZGTJ010014250.1, read on the forward strand.
CTTATTGACCGATACGAATGACCTATTTCATGTTTTTGTTGCTTATAGAAACGTTACAGAAACATTTTTACAACCTAAAATTGTTAGCTGGGTAGTTTTAAAGTCTGGCAGGTAGACATCATAAGTCTTACAAAATATTGTCTTTCACATTATCGAGTGTTTATCGCTGCTGTCTGCACTGAGGTGGGACGTGTCTCCGCTGTTTTAACTGATGATCTGATCTGATGGTCTGATCCGATCTGACAGTCTCACGATGATCTTAGTCACTTATGGGAGTCAACATCTGATCGAAGATATCAACATAGCTTCAAATACGTTCTCCAAGAAAGCCGACAAGCTTAATAAAACATCAATGGCGAACGCATCGCACGGCAAACCAATCAGAGGGCTCGGCTGGGGTTCAACCTGACAGGAAAGACTTGACAGCACATGAAACTCCCAGTGCAACGCGCGTCTCAACGCGGACACCGCGGGACGCTGCGGCCTGACGCGTGGCTTTGATCACACGCAGAGAGAACCACGCGACGCGACGCAGCTGCGTGACGGAGCTCCGCATCTGTTAGATGTCACTGACAGTCTCCGCACTGATACTGATGTCTTTCAGATGTGACTATGACCCAGTTTATATGGAGAACTATTAGCGTACTTTTGTAGCGCTGGGAGAGAACGATGTAACTTTTGATGACCAAGTGGGAAAATTTAAGACAGTATCTTAACTTGCGTGTTAGCGATTTGTTCTGTATTTGTACAATTCGCTCCTGAATCATTTTTCTGACCTAAACTAAAAGTTTCTATGCCAGATTTAGATCGAGACCACGTCCGTTGTATAATTTCCCGTCTGGTTACCCAAGTAAACCAGTGATCTTAAAAGGCATAGTTCATCCAAAAATAACGTGTTTTATCATCAAATTTAAATAACGATATTATTTTATTGCGTGGTTACCATGTACTAAAGGCATTATACTGTGGTACTGGTAATATGGTGCATGATTCGTATGCGTGTCATAATAAAACTTCTATGGTGGCCAATTAATGACAGCAGTTTTTACTTTTGTGGGAAATTTTCATTAAAATGAGAGGAATACAGATTCTACAGCATGACTAGATGTTTTTATTATGCAGTGATGACAGCAGCAAAATAAATCCTACAAGACGATGCGTTACAGATGAGTCACAGACAGAACAATAACATTGAGACTATCATTTAACAGGCTGACGGATAAAGTTCAGTGGCAAATTAACAATCCATCGACCATCTCAAGGACAAAAATGTGATTATTGTTATGAGTAACAAAAAGCTTGTAGAAAAGACGGACGGATCTGGGTGGCCGTTGACTCCGGTTTCAGACAGTAGAACGTTCCAACTAGAATCCGAGAACGTAAATACCGGAAATCATCTGCCTCTCGTTCAGGCGTCATCTGCTGCATATTACTCTCATCCGATGGTGTGGAAAGAGGAGGAAAAACCAAATGCATTAGAGATGGAACATCAATTCATGATCTGCTAATTTCTTCCATATTTATTCATTTCTCACAAACACGTCCTGTAGGGATGGCAGGAATCTGTGCGCTCATGGTCTGTTCAGAAGCCAAAAATAATCAATAAGACATTTATATATACCAACCAGGTTGTATGAAAGATTCCTTGTTTTCATTAGAAAACAAAATGGTTAAAAATGTTATTTGAGAATGTTCCAGGAACGTTCAGAATGACTACTTTATTGGATCTGAACATTTTTAACATATAGATGTTAATATTTTAACCTGTTACCATTGTTGCTTGATTATTCACACGTTTTCAAATTCTGTAACATTTTTAAAATGTTCCACTAACAATTAAATAACGTATTTAATATATACTGGTAAAAAGCATTTTGCTAATGTTACTGCAAGAATAACATTAAGAGAACTTTTAGAAAACATGGCAACGTTCTGAGAACGTTCCATGTTCGCTTGTTCCATTGTCTGGGGTGAGATTATCATTTGGAGCTCAGCCAGATGTTCTTGTAGAAATAACTGTGGAACGTGAACAGGTTCTTGTCTGAAAGCAGCGCCAGATGAAGCGATAATGTCTTGCATCACGTCATGCTGAGATTTCTCCATCATGCTAAGTAGCATGGGGAAAAAGGAAGAATAAAACACAAGCAGGAGATAAAGTAGGAGTGAAAAATCAGTTCATATCACTTCTCTGCACTTAAAAGCAGCCTGATTAATCAAGTCATGTATTTCAGCAGTTCGATTATGATATAAACCAACCTTTTCATGAATTCATCAAATGCTAACGTGGATCAGAGATGGGACGTGCTATCTCAACAGAAGAAATCTGTTTTAATAAAGCCATAATCTTATTTTAAATACATCTGAGGTAAATTCGCCTATATGGAATTCAGGCAGTAATGGAAGCGATCGTGACAGCGGGATGAGAGATGGAATTGGAAATTGAATGGAAAATCGAGGCTTTATTCATGATACGTTCATTTTTCAATGCAAGCAGACTCGCTTCATCCCTCTCTTTTCCTCTCTTTGGTTCTTCATTCTCATAATGGCCATTCTGCACCCCCATTTCCCAGCTAACCGAATAGATCACGTGACATTCATTTGGTACAGCGTAAGGAGAGCTAAGGATGCAGAGAGGGAGCTTGACCGCTAAGTGCAAACGTTTTTAAAAGCTTGCGCAGGCTTTGTGTCAGATTCCTTCAGCACCTAAATGAGGGGTGCAGAGTAACATCTCTCCAACTAAGGGTTAACAAACCACTTGGCTTTCAGGCCTTTTGATTCTGTTTGAAAGCAGGAGACAATCCTCTGCCAAATTGACTAGATGGCTAAAGCCAAGAAAGCAGCGAATGAACGGCCCTCTACGTACACCATTAGCCAATCAGAGAGCCGCTCACAAAGTTCCACAAAGTCTTTGGCCTGTCGAGCTAGCAGCTGCTAGGGTTCATTAAATGAAAGCTGTTAATTGAAAGGAAGGATGTTATGTCTTCTGTTCAAGTGTATCTTGTGAGGTGAAAGGAACTTTAAAGAACTACAAACAACTACAGGTTCGAAACTCTGTAAGATAAGTGAAGCAGAAACGGAGAAATAGACGTTTGGCTAATGCTGATGGCTAATGTTTTGTTTATGCTGATGGTGATTAAAAACATGTTGTTCTCTTTCGTCCAGCAGGGGTCTTGTCAGTCACATGAAGAATATCAACAAAGTAACATGAAAAAAATCACACGCCAATCTCTGAAAATCAATAATAATATGCTTAATTGAATTCAATCAAACTAGTTAGCATACAATAAAATAAATACTGGGTAGTGATGATACACGAGGTGCATACACAGTCTAGCCAACGTTTTCCTCTGGGAGGCAAAGTTTTGGGATTTAACTGACTAAACCATGCCATTTACGGTTTCCATGACGATTTGCAGGAAATCGGACAGCGTGCATGTTGAGGGATCGAGAACCTTCACACGAGAAGTCCGAAAAAGCTCCAAAACAAACTCTGATAACCCTCAAACATAAACAAAGCACTTTGTAGTTATGAAAGACAGATGCAGAAACATGTTCCATGTGTTAAACGCTCAACTTAACCTGACTTTGACTCCCGGGGGGGGGGGCAGAGTTCAGCTGGAGGTGTCAACAAGGACCTTATCAGGGAACTGAGTCACATTCATATTCGTTTCTAAATTACATTATTGGAATGGCACAAACATGGAGCGAAGCCTGAAGCACCCCAGGTTATAAATTATGTCAGATTTAAATTGCATAACTCTGAATGGTATATCTTTAAACATCAGAATTGCCAACGTCATTTGATTTTGAACAACTCTGGGCAAATAGAACGCAATAAGCATGCGTAACTGTTGTGGAGTTTAGACCCTGGGAAGGTAATTGTGGGCAATAAAAGCATCACTAAACAGCATGTAACGTGATTCAAAACTCAGTGGCTTTCATCAGAGCTGATTGTATCATGATTGGGCTTAAATTGCAAATCAAACACTGTAGTTGTAATCAGGGGCAAGAGAGAGCGGGCGAAAAAGAGAGTGAGAGACAAAGAGAGAGAGAGACACACACACAAGGAGAAGCAAAGCAAATGTACCGCCACTTGTACTTCTTAAAAAAAAACCTTCTTATACTGTGTTGAAATACCTGAGACCTGTCTATAGCACTTATTCACTGTTGCCTCTTATTGTAGTTGAAGTTGCTTCCTTGTCCTCAGTTGTAAGTCGCTTTGGATAAAAGCGTCAGCTAAATGACTAAATGTGAATGTACCTTCTGCAAGTACAGACTTGAAATACAAAACAAATGAGAGGTTGACCTCTAAAGATAGCCTGCCCCTCTCTTTAAAATGCCAGCATGGGGGTTCGTGGGAGATTTGATATTCTCTTTTGACATTTCTTAATTAACTAGCCAAATTATCGTAATTCTTTATTATTTAACCAAACCACAAAATGTGGGTGGTCCAGGCGTGCTGCCGTGCCACCAGGCCGCATTATATTGGGCAATAACCCTTTAATGAGCATTACCTCAAATAGCCATTGTTCAACATTCAATAGTGATATGAAATATGAGTTTTATGAAGCTCGTTTGTAGAGCAGGTTGTTGTAGATGGGCTTGGAAGGCAAACGTGTTTAATATGAAAAAAGGATGGGAATGG
>JAZGTJ010014251.1:0-14281 GCA_036877575.1 Botia almorhae
CACACACACATGATATATAAATATATTATATATATATCTCTATCTATATATATCTCTATATATATATATATATCTATATCTATATATCTATATATATATATGCAAAGAGATACATCAGTGTGACTGATTACTCACTACTTGGAAAGCCACCTCCAAAGAACATATTAAACAGATCCTCAGGGGAAATATCAGCTTCAAAGTTTCTGTGATGGGTCCGATGACGAGACGGATGCTCTTTCTCTTCACCATAGACATCATACTGTCTTCTTTTTTCAGGGTTACTGAGAACCGCATACGCATTACCTATAGCTGTCGAATGCAGGAAAACAGAACAAACCGCTTCAGTGAAAACCACACGCAAATAAAGGCTGCATAAACTGTTAAAATACACGTCGAACACAGGAGTTTTTTCGTATGTATTTTACCTTTAAACGCTTCAGTGGCACCGGGCGCGTGGTTTTTATCCGGGTGGAACTTCAGAGCCAACTTTCGATACGCTTTTTTTAGATCATCCTCAGAGGCCTCTTTAGTGACTCCAAGAATCTCGTAATAGTCCTTACACCTCTTGATTCTGCATCAGGGGACAGACAGATCACAGTATTATGGGGCTTATAACGGGACTACCGCAGTTAATGCACATGAACATGAAAGCAAACACACATAAAGAATAGAATAGCCATGTTATGGCTTTTAGGAAACAAATATCAGACCTTTTGACAGCATCCAGCTGTTCTGTTGTATATGGTTTGGCGGATTCTGTTGGACCATGTCCAGAGGAGTGCTCTTCAGTGTTGTGCATTCTGTTTCGTAAACCAGCACCATCATTTTCTCTAACGTTTTCTTCACTTGTGGAAGGTCTTCCATTCTCAGTGAGGGACTCTAGTAAAGCTAAGACGAGAGCACTTTCATTTGAATCAGGAGCTATTGCATCGTATGACATAAGAAAGATATATTTATATATGCAGACTATATATATATATATATATAAACATTTAACATTACTTTTGGAGCTTTACTTAATATGATTTTTATTATATATAATGTATACTATATTTCTAGTGTGGTTATAATATTTCTACGTAAACATATATCAATACTTATACATGGGCACTGGGTCTATTCAATGTGAGTGATATAAACAACACAGAATATGCTTCGAAGGAACACAATTTAATCGTTTGGGAGAGAATCTATAGCTATTTTACACCTTTAATGAAGGATCAAGATTCCAGGGTTTTAACGTCTATCTAACTACTGGTTTCAGGTTTTTCTGTGGCCCTATAACAGACCACTTACGATCTATGGTAAACATTTATTTACATTACACGCACCTTTCACCTTATCGGTAGGAAACAGTCTCTGTGCCTTCTCTAGAAACCGTCTTGCTTTATCATGTTGGTTATCTCGCAGCGCTGCGATGGCAATTTCAATGCAGCGATCCGCTTCGTCCTTGTTTGATTCCATTGCGACAGCGGAACTGATGACTGACCCCTTTCCCAACCCTACGGACGCGCACTGATGACGTTTGCAACAACTTAAAGATATTTTCAGCAGCGCAAAGACTGCCCACTTTGTATCACGAATAAAAGGTAACGGCCAAGGTTCAAAACCTGTAAAATGTTTATATTTCTAAAACATAGCATGTAAAAATTAGGCAATATTGGATAAACTTTTAAAATAGTTATACAAGTAGAATAATATTACAAATTACAACTAACTATCATTCCATATTTTTTCCGTTTGTTTGGTTTGTTTTTATTAAGATCTACTTTATTTGTCTTTATTTTGTTTTTCATTGCTTATATGCTTTTTTTTATTTTGCTTTCCTTGTAAGGTTTATATGTTATCGTTAAAATTCAAAATCATTAAGAACGCTTTAAACGAAACATTTTACTTCCGGTAACCAACTTTGCCGTCTCAAAGCAGAGTGGGCGTGCTAGTCATTTACGTATTGTCTTGTTCAATTTGGACACATGCAAAAAAAGGTAGGGGAAACCACGTTTGTTCTAACAGACTGTTGGCAGTACATACGTTTTATGTTGTGGGGCAAAATAAACCCGTTGGTGGACTCATATTACACATTATATCAGCAAGGTCTTTGAGTGTGTGACCTCACGCGTAGAGTACAGAAGTCAGCGTCATTGATGTACATTGATACACATGAAACAATGCGCTTACATTTTATTTGCCCGTTGTTAAAACAAATAGTCACTCAGCCGAAAGCATTCTTTGGTTGTTTGCTAATTCGTCACTGTTCTGTTAGTACTGACGGAAAGCCTGTAAAAAGAAGGAAAGTTAAACCCAAACTTCCTGCTAACTGGAACTCTCTTTCCTGGGAAGAGAGACTAGCTGACACTGTGACGCCTCTGTGGAGACTTAGTTATGAGGAGCAACGCCAGTGGAAACAAAAACAGCAGCACAAGATCTTACTTGAGATGACAAAACAACTGGCTCAGGATTCGTCCCATACGTTTTCAAATGACTTAAGATTTCCTCTTCTGCCCATAGTTCCCTCGCCAGTGACTGACGGATACCGCAATAAGTCGACATTCTCTGTCAACAAAGGGGTAGACGGAAATCCAAAGACTGTTGGATTTTATATTGGCAATGGAAAAACGGGTAACATCGTCTGTGTGCGCGGTGACCATCTCTTGAACATGCCTCCAAAACACAAGATGGTTGCAAGACATTATGAAGACTTCATACGTCTCTCGCCATTGAGTTCATGCATTTTGTTTCATGATGGTGGTCACTGGAGAGAAATCACTGTGAGAACAAATTCTGCTGGTCACACTATGGCTATAATCTACTTCCATCCTCAGCACCTGACACCTGAGGAGATCGGTGTCCATAAAGCTGCTCTGGTGGAATACTTCATACGAGGTCCTGGTGCAGTTTGTCAACTGGATTCTCTTTACTTCCAGGAGAGCACAATGACCCGCTGCAGTCATGAACAGTCCCCTTACCAGCTGCTGTATGGACAACCCCATATCTTTGAGGAGGTGCTTGGCTTCAGGTTCCGAATTTCTGCTGATTCTTTTTTCCAGGTGAACAGGGGAGCAGCGGAATCCCTCTACCGGACTGTTGCGGAGCTGAACCGGGCTTGTGCGGGGGGCACACTTCTGGATGTTTGCTGTGGTACAGGAGCCATAGGCATTTCATTATCTCCACAGATGGAGAGAGTCATCGGTATAGAGCTCATTGAACAGGCAGTTGAGGATGCCAAGTACAATGTAAAACTAAATGGAGTTAATAACTGTGAATTTCTCTCAGGGAAGGCAGAAGTTGTTCTGCCTGATCTGATGTCCACATTGAGTTCTCACGGTGTGCTGACAGCTGTTGTGAACCCATCCAGGGCTGGCCTGCATTATCGAGTCGTCAGAGCTTTGAGGAACCACCCAGCCATAAGAAGACTTGTCTATATATCATGCAAACCCGATGGTGAGGCAATGAGGAACTTTAAAGATCTCTGCTGTGCCTCAGATTATCAAAGAAAGATCGTTGGAGAAGCCTTCACACCAACTGTGGCTGTCCCAGTGGATATGTTTCCACACACTCCACACTGTGAACTGGTGCTTGTTTTTGAGAGATAGTCTATGTTGACTAAATGACAGTGATGATTTTGGAACAAAACATTGTATGCATTTATTTATTTATGCTATTAAATGTGAATTCAGACCTTTTTCAATATAGTGAATAATGAAACCATGAATTTGCTAAAAATCTGAAACACTCGATATTACATTTGAACCAATTAAATAAGTATGCTATCAGCTGTGTTGATTTCATTGTAATATAGCAAACCACTTACTTCACCACCAGGGGGTGCACTTGTATCATATATTTTGTGTAGCGCTAACTTCATGTGTAAATGAGCGTTTCTATTTATGGTTAGTATGGTTAGTCGTTGGTAAGTATGATAATGTATGTTGAAAATGGTATCCTGCTGAATATAAAAAATTAAAACTAACCCAAATGTAATGTGCTGCTAAGCCATCATCATGGTCCATATTCTCCATTGCCTGTAATAGATAACCACTGTCGTTTGATTTAAAATGAATAGAAAGGCTATGTAATGATTTTCATGAAACCTGCTATACAATTAATTGTATTCTGGACTATGAAAATACTATGAAAAGTACACAGATTAAATTAATACCAAATAAGTAAATGACTTTGTGAGATGAGAAACAAGCCTGGGCTGTTATATCTTAATAATATAAAGTTACTATAAGGTGGTTTACATGTGCGAGAAGTACTATAGTAATGTTCTCACAGTTGTACATTTTAAAATTTGAGATGAGATCTAGCGATGTGTAGGTATCGTGTTTATTCCAGTGTGTTCAACAGAAGGCCAACACTGTGTCTGTAGAACGCCATGCAGGCTGACCTGGTAAGTAAATGAGCTTATATTCATTGAAGATATTGGAACATTTCGGCAATTAAATATGACCTGATTTGTAATCTAACGCATACATTATGGCAGCTACTGCTTACCTGATGAAATCACAGCAAAAGTGTATTTGTGCATAAAATGTAAATGTGCATATTACCTCGATTAATTATTAAATACGCTGCAGTTATTACGCTAGAGCCTAAATTATTTTATTTTCTTAACTGTCATTCGTATTACTGAATCTGGAAGTTTGTTTTGTGCTGTATTTTTTTTAAAACAAACAGCAACCCAACCTGATCTGTCACACTGAGGTATTTCTGAGCGATGCTTAACAGCTAAAGTGGCAGTCATAAAGCATATTGTACATGGCGTTCTCAACATAGGAATCAGATAACCAGGCAACCAATGAAACTGGTAGGGGTAGATGGCATCCTTTTAGCCTCGCCCAATTGCATCATTGTAAAAAACCGAAATCGGAGATTCAGGTGAGAAAAACAACACTCGACGGGAAAACGCCCATCTTCTCCAGCTTCCTGCCAGTGCGCATCAGTCGTATCGCAAAAAGCCTTCATGGTTGCATTTCAGAAAAAGGTAAGAGCGTATTGCTGGAAAAAACTATCGCGTTAATGCGCGTTGATTTCAGCGCGTATCTACTGGCTATATAGAGACGATGCGCAACCCTTTATTTGTCCAGAATTGAAAATGTATTGTTATTTATTGCATGTATGGTTTGAAAGATAAGGGCTTTTTGATTCTGTCTGTAAAAAAGCGTTCCGTTTGCTGACGACCGCAAAAATATAATCTCATTTTCCCGACAGAAGACAATGAAAAGCATGAAAGCAATGGACGAAGCAGAAGATGCGTATGATGATGCTTTCAGACCTAAAGAAGGCCCGAAACCTCCGAGGCAGATCGTATGGAGAAACGTTGTGTTAATGTCCCTGTTGCACCTGGCAGCACTTTATGGACTGACTCTTATCCCGTCCACCTCTGTCTTAACCCTCATATGGAGTAAGTAACATAACTAATACCGCAATATTGTCAGTTTTATATTAATACCAAACCTATTCCTTTGTCTGTCGGTTTTCTATTTTTTCATAGTCTGGTGTTAATGTCGTGCTAAAGACAGAAGTATTTCTTCACGTGAGCTTGTAGGCGTTCTCCAGAGATCCAAAGTTGTGATTATTATTGTCAGATACAATCAATAAATGTGACCATTAAACAATGTCCATTATTTTTCCCTTCCAAAAGTCAAAAAATACCACAGCACATTTTGTCTTAGGTGAATTTGTTATTTAGAAGCATATTCAAAACGTTTTTGTCTGTGGGTGAGAGAGACAGTCCTGGGAATAAGTTAACCAGTAACCAAAACTGTGCTTCACTGTTTTGGGAATGTTTTGCATCGTGAAACTGCATAATATTGCACTTTTGCAGAACAATGAGCGATTGCTGTTTAAATAGGCAGTCCATTGTAAACTGAGCAGGGTTACAACAGTGCACACTTCACAGTCCGGGTGTTAGTATCCCACAGGGCGACACACAGCCAGATATTTTGTCCTCATAGAAAAAATCGAGGGCGCACGCACCATTACAAACTACAGAATGACTCAGAATGACTATTTAAATTTACAATTTGTATGTCTGTTTCCTCCCTTGTGACAGGCGGAGTGTGTTTCATGATAAGTGCTCTAGGAATTACTGCTGGCGCCCATCGCCTTTGGAGTCACAGGTCCTATAAGGCCTCGTGGCCATTAAGAGTCTTCCTGGCAACTGCAAACTCTATGGCTTTTCAGGTAAGCTGTTATTAAAGGGATGCATTTATAAAAATGCAGAAAAATGGACATGCTGCAGTCACAGAGGAGAATATTTGCCCAAAATCAACTAAAGAATGCAGGAAAATTAAACACATTTCATATGGGGGTGCTGTGGCATACTGGTTACAAATCAGGGCTAATGGGTTCAAACCCCACAAGTGGGTCATGAGGTATCACCATTGTGCCCTTAAGCAACTCAATTAACCTCAGACTGCTCCACATGGATCGGCCCCTTCAAATGTACTATTGTTTGTTGTTAGTACAAAACTATGTTTTGAAAACACCTTCCAAATGATTGTAGTTACTACTATATATGTTGTCTGTTTAGAATGATATCTATGAGTGGGCCAGAGATCATCGCGTACATCATAAGTTTTCCGAGACTGACGCAGATCCACACAATGCCCGGAGGGGATTTTTCTTCGCCCACATTGGCTGGCTGCTGGTCCGTAAACACCCAGATGTTATTGAGAAAGGAAGCAAGCTGGAGCTCAGTGATCTAACAGCAGATGGAGTTGTGATGTTTCAGAGGAGGTCAGTAAGAAAATGTTATCATTTAAACTTGCTTACACGACTGAATTAAAGAGTACACTGATTTGTGCTTTGTAGAACTCCACCCAGCAACACTTTATAAATGCATTGTGAAAACCAAAAGATATTATGGTATTGTAGATATTTGTGGTTAGATTTCCTCACACCCCATGGCCAGGACCATTAAGAAATGTCTTTCATTTTTAAACGTAACCAGTGTCAGTATCCAGACAGCCAGTCCATGTGCCTGGATCAAGTTCAACAGCTTTCTGAACTATTTGATAAGTGTTTAATGTTTTCGAAAACATTTCATAGAATTGCCAAATCAGATAGTGGAGGAATAGCTGGTTAGTCGGCATTTCAATCTGTTTGTTCTGATCCAGCCGATCTTCTGAAAATCTGTTGCATACACTCAAAGCTATTAAAACAGTTCACAGTTAGGCCTTGCCTAGCAGTGGTTGGATAGATATTTTAATTGTTTGTATTGATTATGCTTTATTTCTCCTTATTTCTCTAGGCATTACAAGTTATCTGTGCTGATCATGTGCTTTCTCATTCCCACGGTTGTGCCTTGGTTCTTCTGGGATGAGAGTCTTTGGGTGGGTTACCTCATACCTGGTCTGTTGAGATACACGGTGGTGCTTAATGCGACCTGGCTGGTCAACAGTGCAGCTCACATGTGGGGAATGAGACCCTATGACCACAACATTAATCCTAGAGAAAACAAGCTGGTTGCCTTCAGTGCTATTGGTAAGAACTATATATATTTTTTTATTCATTTATCCATTACTTTATATTGGAAAGTTATGGCAGTTTCTTGCACAGTTAAACCCAACAGATACAGGTAAATTGGGGTTTACTGTATATAAAACTCAAAACACAGAGACCTTGTTGCTATGCTCAAGATTTATCTATAATGTTCTTGGGCTTAAAAGTAACAACAATCTGTTATTGAGAAAGTATATAACAGATCAGTGTTCAACACAGTCTCCTTACCTTACCCTGATTTGCAATGGTAAGTTTATAATAATAAGCTGTTGGGTCTGATTTCCTCTGAAAAGTTACCGAAATGATCATGATTGGATAATAAATCCATCATTTTATTCCAGGTGAAGGATTTCACAACTACCATCACACGTTCCCCCATGATTATGCCACGAGTGAGTTTGGCAGTCGGCTCAACGTCACCAAAGCATTTATTGATCTCATGTGCTACTTTGGCCTGGCCTGGGACTGCAGAAGGGTTCCTCATGAGACCGTCATGGCCCGTGTCAGACGCACTGGTGATGGCAGCCACAAAAGTGGCTGATTTGTTCAACGCATACCATCAACGCAAACGTTACGTAACCAAAACATAATGCATTTGCAGCATTTCACAGTGTGCAATTACAATCGATATGTATCCACTCTCATGTAAAATAAGAAACTCCAGAGTGCATTGGGCTAATATTCATTCTAAAGAACCTTTCTGTGATGTGTATGAGTGTTGGGATGATTTTTAGAGGAGATGCCTCATTTTTGCCTCTGTCTGCCTCAAGTGGCAGCAGAAGGTACTTCACTAGTTAAACAGCTATGTGCCTCATTACAGCCCTCTCTCATGAATAGGTTGACCCATGTCTTCTCAGGCTAAACAGTTACTGCTCTGAATTAGAAATATCATTCTAGCGTGCAATGTGAGCTTTATAGGATGACATACTAATATCCTGGTACTATTTTGCTATTCTTTGATATTTAGGTGATGAAAGCTTATTTCTATCTGAAACACAAATAATATTAACTGAGCACTTAAAGAGTTTTTTTTACAGCTAAATATAGTCTAACACAAGGCTAAATTTTTGCTGTGTCATAGAAAATGTACTTTGAGTCAATTGGAAAATCCATCTTGATTTAACAACAGTGTTTATACGGATACATCATATAATAGCTTTGAGCTCTATTTAAAATAAGTAACTGTTGGTCAGTATGGACCACACACATGGAAAAGTTGTGGATAATTCATCTTTCATTGTTGTTAGAAACAATGGCGATAACCATAAAATGATGTTACGTGCCAAGACAAAAGTTGCGTCATCAGATAAATGGTGCTAATGTTGAGGAACTTTCTCAAGTGAAATTAGTAATTCAACAGAATCTGAATTTGTGACTTTTCTGTTGTACTCCAACTACTGACTTCCATAGACTTTATTATGGTCTTGTAAAAGACCTCGGAAATATGGTGACCAGGTGTGCTGTGATCTGTTTTTAATTTTAAGTACACTAAAGAATAAAGGGACTACAGATGCTATGCGACAATAGTTACTCAGTTTATCTGTTGGGGTAACTGTAATTTTAATTACAGATTTATTGTGGGAAATCAACCTTATTCTGTAAACTGAGAATTAAAATATTTAAAGGTGGTCTTCGTAACTCGCCCTTTGCCTTATACAATATATCTTTAGATCTTTGGCTAGACTCAAAATTAGGATGCAGAGGTGATGACATTTAGCTTCCGAAATTTTGTAGGGCATTTACAAAGTTTTAAATAATAATTTAAAATGTATAATTAAGGGTGAGTCCATTCTGTGTCGAATGACCACTTGCTTGCTCAAAATATTCTTTCACACAGAAACTTTATATATAAAATATCTATTTAAAACACACACCCATTTTCTCAGTGTATTACAGCTATATATTATTTATACAGTGTTGACCTTTGATGTCTGGGAGCCTTAATTGGGCACATTTAAAAAAACAAATTCACTGTAACATGAATTAAACCCAAATTTCTGTAAGTGGGAGAGTTTTGCAAGTTGTACCATGAGTTTTGTTATGAATCAATATTAATCATTTCTTAAATGAATAAAGTGTGTGTACATCCGAAAATTCAGTCTCGGCAAACCATTCTTTTCTCGCGCTTATTTTTTTATTAATGCGTGGGCGAGACCATGAAAACTGCAAGGAAACGTCATTACAACCCGCTTACTCGATGTTTATCCGACTTATGTTAAACATTAATTTGTTGGCGGTTGTCTTAGCGATGCGGTCCTCCCTAAACATTAAACCTTTTACATAATATACTGTAGCTTGTGTAAGTCGTAATGTTTTTCTTAAAGCCCCAAAATGACAAAAGCTGCTTAGATTGTGATTGTGATTCAGTTATTTCGACAACAAAGAACTTAAGGGAACTGCATGCTATACACTTTGAATAATATTCAGAATTAAATATTTCAAATACCTAAATATTTTTTAAACCCTTAAAGTTATTTTTCGTTCATTTAAAGGTTTACGCATTAAACCGGTGTCCTTTGTCGTTTTCAAATCAAGAATGCTGTGTACGTTATAATATATTATGACGTTTATATCAGACTCACTAAGGTATAGTACCCTCACACTAAAATAGGTGAAGTAGAGATAGATCATTCTCTGTGAGATTGTGTTTTTACTTTATAGATTTTCTTTATACATTTCTTTATTTATAGTGCCAAATTCGTTTTACTTTAATCTCATTCAGGGCGTAATCCAAAAACATCCCTCTGGAATCTCCCAAATAACTTCTTTAATCCTAATTTGCACACAAGAAGATACGCGGACGTCAAAGAATCGGACCCTAAAGGTCACGAAGGGTCAGCTAAGGACTCAGATGAGAGAAAAGGTAAAATAACACTCTAAAATAAGTTATGAAGTCTTCGAATGAAAATGCAAACACGCAATCTTATCACTTAGGCGTTATAATCCTCTTTATCTATGTAAACTCCCGCTGAATGTTTTAATCTCTTAATTCGTCTCCTCGTCACCATGAATTCGTTCTGGTTTAGAATCGTTGGGTTCTGACCTTTTGAAACCTTTTTTAATGCAATCAGCAAAACGACGACTTGGATGAATAATTAACCCGAAACATGCATATTAAATTGTGTTTCCCTTATTGTTTAAAAAGATGGTTTGTATTTCTTACAAACAGCTGTTGTGACCGCTGCCTTTCAATTGTGCATTTTAACATCTTTATGCGCATACGTCATAATCAATAAATAAATCTACACGTTTGGTTTCTTAAGGCCTGTGACGTCCAAAATGCATTTTAACATTAGTGGCGATGCAAAATAACATTAATCGTTTGATCCACCAGATAATACCAGTAATCCCTGAGCGTTATAAGACACTACTGTATCAACCCTTTCATGCTACTCTTGAAATTGAGTTTTAAGGCACAACCTTAGAGATGCCATCCTGATTTCATATTAATTCACTCCAACTGTTAGCACGCGGGAGTTCTTCCCAGCTATTTGTCCTGGAGGAGCCCAGGGTGCCCTTTTGATCACTTCAATCTCTCTCTGGTACAATAGTTCTGACTGGCTGAACGCGTAAGAAAGGGGAAAATCTTTAATTAAGCAGATAATCTCTTGTTGGGATGAGAGGAGCTCCATTTCAGAACCCCCCTGGCTCACACATGAGACCCCCAGCCTCTAAATTCTGGATGTAGGTTATATAGAGCTCTCGCAGATTCCTCTGCTTTCCAGCGTGACGGAAAGTCTGCCGGTCCTCTCTCAGGATGTTCATGCATTTGGAAGTTTATTATTATTCGTTCATCTTGATGGCGCATATGAAGACCTGCTGCAGCTGGTAAGTTCATCGATTGATATTCGTTAACGCGGAGGACTATGGTGTTAATATCGCGGTAGCATCTAGTACTTTTAAAAAACAACAATTTAGCCATCATTTATTTATTGCTGCCTTTTGCTTCTTGTTATGGCCGCCTTTTGTTTCAAGTTAAACGTCTTATTTAAAGTAAACTTATCTATTTGAATGCTTTAAATAGGAGGATGCTTTACTGCGTGCCATGCGGAACAATACTTGTTTCTAAATAACCTTTCGGGTTTTACTGCAAAATTAAGAATCATATTTTTGGATATATGTATGTATGTATACTACCGTTAAGGACCTACATTATGAAAGGTTTTAAATAAATAAAGCTTAACTTGCTATTTAATACTCATTCAAGTTTTATATTGTGATACTTTAACATTTAATATAATTCTTACTTAGGAGTCTACTTACGATGAGTAATTATAATTAGTTATAAGATAACTGGTGTTTAATAACTGTTTTTAGAAGTTAGCCATGTTAACAACGCTTTTCAATGTGTTTTTGTCCTGTAATATGAAAAGGATCATGTAAAAAATGTGTTTCTCTATGCGATGGCTCGGACTGAACACTCTTACACTGATTTAATGGGCTGATCTGTCTTCCAGGTCAGTGAATAATTTCCTGATGACTGGCCCTAAGGTAAGCCAACATCATTTGATCCCCTTTTCTGTTCTTTATCAACAGAGAGAAACTTCAAATAGTCTAAATAATTCATGCATTTGAGTAGTTAATGTTTCACATGGGCCTTGTGATCACAACGCGAGCAAGTGGCAAATTAAAAGATCCACAGATCCACACACCACAGGTGCTGTTGTTCTTTAACATGTATCGTCTATGAGGTATTACTTGCTTCTTGGGGTGGGCTGGACCATATAGCTTTCACACACTTGAGCTCATTCACAATGTGAAGTTGTGAGGACTTTTTACTGAGTGGCCAGGGAAGGGGCCTTTGGTGGGTGGTCATCATTAGCAACCCAGCCGCCTGTGAGAGCACTTGTAGTGCTGTCTCTTGTAAACCACTTGAGACATATTAGATTGTATAAACCACAGTTTCAGCACGCTACAAACCGAGCTAACAGTGAATGTCCTCAGAATGTTGGCCTAACGTTCTCTAAAACGTTCTTCTCAAAAAGTTCTTTCGGTAACATTCGTAGAACGTTTCTTTAACGTTATATATCATATATCAGAAACATTATTCTTAAGTAGTTAGTGAAATGTTTTATAAGCGTTACACAATTAAACAATGTTTAAATAGAATTCTTTAGAAATAAGCAATAACGTTAATACAATGTCCAAAAACTTAATGGCACCATTAGGAAATGTTTATACAACCTAAAATTGTTAGCTTGGTAGACCCTTATCGTTTACAATTTGTGTGGATTTCTGAAGAGCCTCTGGAGTTTAGCCACAGAGAAACTTTAGACAGTAAATCTCTCTTACTTTTCCTATAGCTTTAAGAATAATTATGACACTATTATCACTGAAATAATGGCTTCATTTTGTTGCTTTTAATTATTTATGATTACTTAATGAGCATAAAGCAAATATCATTTTTTATATAAATTGTGCAGGCTGATCATTTACATGATGAAAAATGTGAGAAAAAATACCTTTTGGTTGTATAGTGTTTTTGTGAACACTTTACTAAGAGTGTGAATTTCATTCAGAGTCATTTGGCTTGTATTGTTTCAGGCTTACTTGATCTACTCCAGCAGTGTGGCGGCTGGAGCTCAGAGTGGGATTGAGGAGTGCAAGTATCAGTTCGCGTGGGACCGATGGAACTGTCCAGAAAGGGCCCTTCAGCTCTCCACCCACAGTGGACTGAGAAGTGGTGAGAACTGTAACCTCTGCGGCTACTGATTTTATATCACTGTAAATATCTATAAAATCATGTGGTTTAGATTTCAGATCTCTTAAAATGAAAACAATAGAATAAAAGGGAGAGAGCATTTTTTTATATAACTGAGAACAAAGAAATACACATCATGGATACACCATCTAAAACAAACCCAACGACCTTGTTTAAACCGCATAGAACCCCAATGTTCTCGTGCATAAAAACATTCTTGAGTCAATTAATACTGCTCTGTTAATAGGCAAATAGAAAAGCCACCAAGGGTATATTGTGCAGCAGAGTGAGTGAGTGAAATGGACGCCCTCTCAAGTCAAAGGGTGTGGGTCAAAGGTTTGCCTCAAACTCTTTTCAACAGGCATTCCTCAAGTGCCAAAGAGGGACCTGGTGCGGTCCTGTGTCGACCTCAGGCTTATGATGTATGAGAGCAGACCAACACTGCTCCTCTGTGTCTGATGCTGGGGGAAAGTGTCAAAAGCCATCCCTTTCAAATTGTATACTAATATCTCAGATAAAAACATCTTTTAGCCACTGTAGAATTATAAATAAAATACTATTAAATACAATAAAATTATAACCAAATGAGTTATTTGGTGAAAGAATTGAGCAAGTCATTTAAGTCATAGGAACAAATTTTTCTTTGTGTTCCTAACAAGATGTTTTGCACTGTCATTTATACTGGGCTGCATATATTTCAAAAATGTTTTATATGGTTTAATATGGTTAATTATTTATCTAAATATTTTTTGTTCACTTTGTCAGCCTGTCTACATTAGGCTATACTAAGAAAAACCATTTTAAGAGGAAAGATAGAAAATAGAGGAAATAGAAATAGCTAACAAGGTGTATTTTACGACGTTTACAGTGTAGAACATAAGTACTGAGGATCAATGAAGATCAAGGAAAATAACAAGAGAGTGTTCATGTCATTGTTCACAGCGAACAGAGAGGCAGCGTTCTTCCACGCCATCAGCTCTGCTGGAGTCATGTACACCCTCACCAGAAACTGCAGCCTCGGGGACTTTGACAACTGCGGTTGTGATGATACCCGGAATGGCCAACGAGGTA
>JAZGTJ010014252.1:0-14278 GCA_036877575.1 Botia almorhae
ATGCTGGTGTGTTTTACAGGATTCATACTCAAAGAGATCAAGACAAAGAGATCTCATGAGATCTCATGCTGGTGTGTTTTACAGGATTCATACTCATGGCAAACACTGTGTTATGATCATGTGTTGTATTTTGTTTGACAGATCTGCATGCAGATCCTGTTTTAGTGATTTGGAAAGGGTGGAAATGTCCACCTGTTTTTCTTGCCCAACAATTGTAATAATTCTTCAGAAAGTGCAATGTTCCCAGTTTTTAGATATTGAGATAAATTGTTCCCAGGGGCTCATTATACATTTGTAAGACAAATAGTTAAAGTTAATGCATCAATCACAGCACTTGGCCATGGGAACTGAGACCTGTGAACTTCAGCCCGGCCCAGAGGCCAAACAAATGAGCACATGAGAATTATTATTTTGAAATCGTACATGTGAACGTGGCCCATGGGTGTATAACAGCGGTACTGTTGCTTTGTGGAATTTCCTGTTGGGAAAAATGTGAAGCAGACTGAGGTCACACTTTCACAATCAATTAGCAATAAAGATTGTTTTTTACTTTTCCAAAAAATCTTAATTGGAAACATATAAAGATGAAAAGTTTGTCAGAAATGTTTATGGCGTATTGGAATGCACAGTTTATTCATATGATGAATGTGTCTGCTGTGCATTTCCCATTGTCAAAACTTTAATGAGAAATGACTTTCAGCTTTAAGAAAAGCAATTCTCCAGGTTTCAGCTAGACTCTCATACAGCAGAGGATCCTCTGAGTCAGACACTGTTTTCAACAGTCGCACGTCAAACGTGTTTTAAAGGGACATAAACCACATAAAACATAAACCACTGCCAGCAGTCACAGTTTATAGTGAAAGAAATCAGCAAAACAAATTAAGGAACAAAGTCTGTTAGTTCATTAAACTGCTAGTTATTACGTGAGGACAAATTACTATAAGGTAACAGGTTGTGTGAAGTTTAAACGACAGACCTGCTGTTATTTCTAGGTTCCTAAAAATTGACTGACGTTAGCAGAGTTTATGATTTCTTAAGATTTCAAATGTGAAATTTTAAAATGATCACAAATCATTTTCCTGAGAATGGCACCAACATACACGTTCATTTAACACATAGTGTAAGACCTGTTGAAATATACAGTATATGGAGGTTCGTTTCAGACAAACATGAGTGCGGCTGCTGCGGGTCACACGGGCGTTAATCCAGCGCTGTGCGCAGATACGTCTGCGTCGCTGTCAGCTGTGTAAACTGTTGCTGAAAGACTGTCCTCGTAAGTGCTTTCACAGCAGCTAAAGCTCTATATCAGCTGCAGATCTATTCTTAGAGCTTATTCATATCAGGCCAACACATTTACACACATTACAACACATTCTGTTATTATTTACCTTCATGTTGTAAATGTTTCGACAGTAATCGCGACCAAAGTCGCCAAAGCGCGAGTCACGTGATCGTTTCGGCTTCTCATCCGCGTGTTCACGCAGTAACTGACGTCAGAACAAATGTGTTATTTTAATGGCATTTTAATAAAATTGTTGAGTCGAATTATATTTTTTTGTGATTTACAGCCAGAGACTCTTTTGGTTTTGGTAGTCACAAGAAACAGCGCATTTCATGTACTCGAGATGTGTTTTATGGGTTTATCACTTTTGAACAGCAACATGTAACTACTTTTCTGCAAAAATTAAATTTATATTAAAACTGTAGCAAATAACCTCAGTAACGTATATTAAAAAATCAACATAACTAAAACATCAAAGTTAATTTAAAATATTACTATTATGCAATAATTAAATACTGTAATTTAAAATCGCAATACTCAGATTTGCAACACTTGATTTTAACCCCTTTGTAACACACTGGAACTTTGAATTCTTTACAGTAGCTAAAAAACTGAAAAGATTTGAAAAACTTTTATTTAAGACACTTATGAATCCACATACACTAACACAACAATCATTAACTGACAGAGCCAGTGATTTGTTGAGAAACAGCGCCATCTACTGACCACACACACACACACACACACACACACACACTACATGAAACGTACAAAATAACTGTGACGTCATTCAATGTCATTGTGATGTTTTATTAAAATGGATGAGCTCATTATGGTCTCACTGGTCTCATCTGTGGCTCATGGCCTCGTGAATCTGTTTGTTGAGCTCAGAGATGATGCGGTCATCGTGTGTGTACACACCCGTCCTCAGCAGGGTGTCTCTCTCCTCCAGCAGACGTGTCAGGTGCTCGTCTGCTACCTCATTTAGACGCATATGCGCAGGTTCGGTGTGGCTGCTCATTTCCTCTGTCTGCTTCAGTCTGTGAGACATTTCAATAGTATGATGAAGCTACATATAGTTTGTTAACTGAGACTGTATTATACAATTACATTACAGCACCAGATATATTAATGAAATCAACACAATATTCCCTAAAATGCTCAGTAGATCAAATCTTCCAGGAGACTTCAGTTAGGTTCCATGAGCAAAACGCTTCTGATAATTGTGTAGTAGGTTTATTTAACAGCTTATACCGTTTTGTGTGTTGATCAGTTGTGATGCATCATTTAATTCCCCCGTGGAGTTCAAATCTACAATGCGCAGATCTTAACTCACTGCTGACTGAAATGTTTGTACCTGTTCAGCTGATTACAGATTTCCTGAAGCTCTTGTTTCTCCTGTTTGACAGCTTCCTTCTCCTCAGATGCCAGGAAACGCAAGCGCATGTGCTCCAGTTCCTGCTGCTGTTTTCTCAGGCGTGTCACTGCATTCTCCTGCTCCCGCTGCACGCACACCAAACACACACACACAGAAACCTTTGAGAAAACCTTGTGAAAGTGATGTGATTCTGTTCATTCATTTGGTTTTCAGTGTTTCTGAAAAAAATTACAACATTGTTAAACATTTGCTGAAGTCTAAATCAATTGTAGCCTTGACTTACAGCCAAACATGTACTGAAGGAAAACACAGACACAATTATCCTGAAGATTTTTTACCGTCTCTGCGGTTCCATGTTTCTTTTGCTACCAGCAGTTAACAGCGAGTCTAAACATTTCCAGAATGTTTTGAATCGGCTCCTCTAGGTGTGTGGCATAATTCCACACTAAACGTTAACTGTAATACTGTCTGAAGATGCACATTAGCTTGTATAAATAAATACATGTACAGTTGCTGACGGCTGAGTGACCAGCAGATGACCCCGCTCCAGATGCAAGATTACACTTAAGTGCAGCTTTCTGGAGAAAGTCACCCTGATGGGTAAAACAGACACCTGGGGCATTATACCAAAACAGATTTTCTGGAGATCAGACACAGAGCGCAGGAGTCGGACATACATCAGATCTTTGCTTACATTTAACTAAAACTAGTAGAAAAGTTCTAGTTAAAAATCTGTGGTGGTTTGTGATTGACATCCCATAATGACTCCAGATAATTACATGAGAATACAGAGGAAAAACTCTGCACTTAAATTCATTCATCTTTCAACAAGCCAACATGAAAATCACATTCTTAATGCTAAAGTAATTCGGTTCTGATTTATAGCTCAATCTCACATGAAGTTACGGAGGCCCATGAGCTCTATAAATCAAGTGCTGTTTTCTTTATATATATCTGGCAGTGGAACAGAAAGAGTCTTCAGTGTCTCCAGCTGTTTTGTGTCTCTCACAGTTATTAGCCGAGCTGATAAGTTCTGTGCAGTCGCTCTGTTTATACTCTGTTCTTCTGCTTCATGGTTTACTCATGACAGCTCACCGCTTCTCAACCTTCACAGCCAGATTTTCTTTTCTCTCTCTGGCTCATGAGGTGACCTCGACTGGTCTAAAGCAGTAAATCTGGCTCATTTTTCTTGTGCTGGTTCTGACCAGTCTTCACTGAATGGATCCAGAAACCGTTTGAGAGACATCCTCATGTTAGACTCAGATCACCACAGATACAGAACACATACAACACATTATCTACACATAACTGCTACATTATCTAAAACAAATGAACAACATCAGGAGGAAGGAAAATGTGATCATAAAAAGCTACATTTCTTTATGTGACCATCATGTGATTGGTAAGGATGGGGTAAGGACTCTTACATAAATCTGTCTGCTGGGAAGTGTGTATGTGTCTTACCTGTTTAAATCTGGCCAGTTCTTTCAGTGCGCGTCCCCACTGCTGCTTGTAATGCAGTTTAGATTTTGTTGCAGATTCCAACTTTCGTTCCAGTTCCACCTTTAGATGGTAAAAACATGCATGAATCTCACCAGACCTCCTGCAGCTCTACAGTTGTGTTGTTCAGATTGAGGTCTCTGACCTTCTCTAGGGTCAGCAGGTTGATCTCCGACTGCAGGCGAACCTCCGGGAGAGTGTTCTGCTGATCACGGTACTGCTGAAACACTTGCTCCAGCTGCTTGTACTTTTTCTCGGCCTCTTGCGTCTTTCACAAGAAAAAATATTATCATGGCAAAGCAGAAGTTTTCAAAATCATTGTAGTTTACAGTCAGTCAAACATCACCTGCTGCTTATGATCTGAACAAACAAACCGAGTGTCAAACTTGTAACTGTGTATGTAACACGTAACCATGCAGTTACTTCAGTGATCAAAACGAACCAGACGCTAACTGGAGGAGGAACCCGAGCAAAATATCAGACCACAGGGCCAGCTCCTCACTTCACCTAGTAACCACCCAGAACATCCTAACAATCACAGCAACACCCTGGCAACCATCCAGAACATCCCAAGAACCACAGCAATGTTACACACTACACAGAACACAATGTTACAAACTACAGAGTGTAGTGTACTACTGTAGAGTGTAGTGTGATTGTGAGTTTCAGATGCATTCAATGAATCTCTGGGCCGACGAGCATGTGTGTCAGTGTGTGACTACTGCTAAAACATCAAGGGTGTTAGACAGCATCCAGTCCAACTAAAACCTCACAGCGCTCCCCTCTCCCTCACAGCGCTCCCCGACAGGAAACAGACGGCAGTGAAACTTGACATACAATGTTTGGGATACACAAACGAGGACAGCGTGTCCAGAAAAAAGACAGGAGGGTTCGGCCTGATAAAAGCGAGTGTGTTAGTGTGAGTGGACGCAGAACAAATGTATGTTTACATGTTACTGACATGAGAGGGAAGACTAGATAAACCACTACATGACAGACGCAGCTGAACAGCCCTCAGCGCTGGGCTCTGCTCTTCTAGCACGTCAGAAACCCACTTTGCTTGATTTGTTAGCGCTGGACCGAGCCAGATGTTTTCTGGGAGAAAATGAGACAGCAGCCTGAAGTATTTCAGTAGATGGGCTGTCTGAGGAAAGAGCTGAAGATGTTTCACAGTCCAGCTGGAGATACAAAAATTCAACAGAAAACAGTGGAAGGTCTGAGGAGATCACTGGGGCTTCAGACAAAAAACTTGTCTCTGGGTTCAAGGATTAATTCGATCTCTGACAACAAGAAGTTGTGGGAGAGTAAAACACAGCAATATACCAACAATGTAGAACTCCAGAAATCTGAAATGGAAATTCACTTTGACTTGTTTAAGTTCTCAAAGACAGACAGCAGACAAAACCACAGCTGAAAAACATCAATATACAAACACACTAACAAACCTTTAAAGATATAGATGTATTTTACCCCTTAAAGTGCATCTTAAAGAAATAAAAAGTTCTTATTACAGATGTTTAAAACCATCTACCACACAAACAAAAACAACTGAAACAGCCTATTTACACTATTAGAGTCAGAGTTATGATCTCATTGTACACGTGTGTACAGCCGCCAGAGAAACACCATCATCAGGAGGGGAGGGGCTTGAACTTTGACCTTATGACCCCACTCGAGGCGCAGCTTGTACAGCTTGTCTTAGAGAAACAGCAAGAGAGATCAGCATGCTCTGCGTGTTTACCTGCTGTTGCTGTCGACTCAGCTGATCCTCCAGCTGTCTAGCCTTTGACCTCTCCAGCTCCACCTGGTGAGTGCAGTCCAGGCGCAGACGTCGGCCGCTGTCCTGCAGCTCTCGCATGCTCAGCTCATGTTCCGCACGCAGCTCCTGCTGCAGCCTCTGTGTCTGCATGTGCAGTGAAAATCAAACACACACATCAGAAGGTTTGACCTTTAACAGTTTGATACAAGGTCATTAAAAGGCCCAGCAGTCACATGACCTCCAGCTCAGCGTGAGCAAGCGCTTTCTCCCTCTTCTCCAGATCAGACAGAGTCTTTTGCAGCTGCTCCTCTAGAAGATCATATTCCATTTCCTGAAACACACCAACACAACACCTTGTCTCTAAAATTCACCAGTGTCACATCTGAAAATAATTTCATATTCATCATATTTCCTGTTAAAAATTGCTTCACTGCACTGATGAAACTGGAATTAGAAGCAGAAAATATAATTCATGATCTTGTCCATCCGTCTTTACTCATGTTGGTCTAATCCTGCATGACTTTCTTCTGTGGATGTTCTCACTGAATCACACTGTTCTTTTCAAACAACAACAAAACACACGCTGCCAGGATTCAAAACAAGACAAATACTGAAGTATAAGATAATGGTCATAACGGGGCTTCTCTGTTTTCTAGAATGTGGTTTTGTTTAAAGAAAAGACCCACATTTATTCACTAGGAAATTTTGTCTGTCAATAAATAATATAACAAATGAAAAAATGCCTGATGTTCTCCATTAATGTTCCACAGAAGAGAGAGAGAAACTCTAAGCTGAAGGTCTAGTGATGTGTGAGACCTTCTTCCTGATGAGTGCCTCTCTCTGCTGGTCTCTTCTTCTCCACTCCTCGGCCAGCACCCGCATGTGACTCAACTCCTTCTGTTTCAGCTGACAACCAAACACGCAACATTATCTGTGGATCTCAGACTGATATTCAAGGGATATTTATTGTAAGCATTTGTGTTACATTATTTAAAGATAATGTTTGTGATGGTTTCTTCTTGTACAACACACAGTCATTATTTCTTTTTTTTCTGCCCTTCTCTGACTGTTATAATGAAATGACCTTTTAATGCTGTAGCTGTAAGAAGTCTATATGTAAATGAGATAGATTCTGATTGGACATGATATCCACATGTGAAAGATCTCTGGTGAGTTGCTGGATACTGTGTTTACATGTGCTGTATGTATGTTAAATGCAGGGAAGAAACATTTTTTGTTATACTAGTTAAAAGTCTCATCACATCCTGACAACAATCTGGATAGTCTGAGTAGTCTGAATATATTTATATAAACATGTATCTTCTGTGTCTGAACATGTCTCGTTTCCATTCACATCACATTAAACATGGTGTTAGACTGACTGAAGCCAGTGAACCCTTTAATGTACATGGTGAGTGTTTTAACAAAGCTGTCGGGCTGAATCATCTTTACCTGATCATCAAACAGATCCTCCTGCATCTCCTTCCATATTTCCAGCTCCAGCGCTGTCTTGTACTCCAGGGTCTCTCGAGGTCGTGTCAGTGTTTCAACCTCATCAAGACCCTGAGGAGGAGCTGCTGACCTCTGCACCTCCTGATCAACAAACACACAGTGAATAATCACTCATTCACAGATACAAACAACAGCTGCATGATACAGTTATTAACCCATCACACACTGCACCTGTGATGATTCAGAGACCACAATATCTTCAGCTTTCACCAAACCCAAATCTTCTAGAATAGCCACATAAGAAAGCTCAGCCAGCTTCTCGGAGCTGCAGGAGAGAACTTCAAACAGTCACAACTCTGCCACACTGTCATGAAAAAATCTTCAAAAACAATTTTCATGTTTGAGTTAACCTTTAATCTAGTAATCTAGTGCTTTATGTGGTAACATCTAAATTGACTGGCTTTATAAAAGCTGCAAATATTTTATATTCCTGAATTAACCTGACTGAGTTATATTACAGACATTAAAGTAATAAAGTAAATAGTATTTCACGTGTCAGAGAAACTGGCCCTCCCGGTTGAGCTTGGTTTCTCCCAAGGTTTCTTCTCCATCTGTACGTCATTGGAGTTTTAGTTCCTTGCCACTGTCACCCTGTTGGCTTGCTTACTGGGAGACTGCTGACATTTAGCTTGGCTTGGGGTTTTGTAAATTGTTAATATTGCTTTTAATGTAATGACCTAACTACAGTTTCAAAGACTCAGGTTTTACCACAGATTTTAAAGACTATTTCACATGTCTTTTTCTCCCATTCTCTTTTCATTACACAATGTTCAAAATATTTTATGGTATTATTGCAAATCCCTTATACTTCCATTCTGTAATATTTTATCTCCCTTCTAAGGGTCAGCTCATGTAACCTGGAACAGCATATCTTGCTTAATATGATACCCATCGTCTATCATGTTAATTGACTAAATGTCACATAGTGTCAAAAGTACATACTGTTCCAGTAGACAGTCTGAATACACTATCCTCTCATAGACCACTGAGGTGTGAGTCTTCACACACAACGACAGCTATTCCTGATGCTCGTCCATTTATTTAATGGTCCAAATGTGTTGTAGTTATCATCAGTTCAGACAACTTTATATTCATAATGCAACTACATTCTAAGTATCCCTAATTAGTTTTACTAATCTCATAATAAGCAATAAAATGCAATGATACCATATATTTTGTTTCATAATTTTCATGTTTTCTTTTTCTCTATTTATTAAATGTAAGTCTGCATTAAAACAATGCAACACTGTAAAAGCACTAGAAATAGATTTTAATTGAATAACCAAAAGTGAACGTGAATGTGGACTAATGCTGTCATTCATTTAGCTAAACATCATGCAGGTTTTCTTATGTGGAATAAATGGGCAGTAAATGGTCGTTTTTATTTTTGACTAAACCACTGCTCTACAGAACCAACTGCACATCTTCAGTTTTCCAGTATAAGTACAGACAGGCGTTGTGTGTTTGGAGACTCCTGCCATCTTCAGGTCAGTCTGTGTACTACAGTAACCGGCTGCCATCTACAGGTCAGTCTGTGTACTACAGCAACCCGCTGCCATCTACAGGCCAGTATGTGTACTACAGCAACCTGCTGCCATCTACAGGTCAGTCTGTGTACTACAGCAACACGCTGCCATCTACAGGTCAGTCTGTGTACTACAGCAACCCGCTCTACAAAAAAATGAATAAATCAAATATAATTTTCTAATTTTCTTGATCAAACCTGTGCATAGTAAAGATGGGAATCCTCTCTGAAACAGTCTGTCTGAAGCACTGCTGACCCAACGCATCCAGGAAACGGCTCTTCTCTGAGCGGAGGAGCTGAGACAGATGAATATTGACAGAACCCATGAGAACATCTGAAGAGCTGGAGTCCCTGTGCCACATCTCCACCAGCAGTGGAACTCTGAAGACCAGACACACATGCAACTGAAGGGTTCATAAGAGTTCAAACAAATATTTTGTTTAAATATTTTTTCATTTAAATTAAAATTTAAATTGTAATTTAAATCTGAAAACACCCCAAAACATTAAATTACAAAACAATTCAGTTGTGAACACTAACTAGAAGCACATGTTAAACACAAATGGGACACAGTAGGTTTGTTAATGCATGCAACCCGCAATTACAATGTAGAACAAGCTTGTTTCATTAAGCAAAATTCAGGCTTTTAAACTCACTACCTTCTAAACCTTACTCAGCTAGAATAAACCGAATATTTCTTCTGTCGATAAGCAAAAAAAAGCTGTTATACACAGTGACGTTTTCCAAACACAGTGACCATAACTGAAGGTCACATGACTGAAGGTTTTAAAGCTCCTCCGACCTGAGGAAGGTTTCCTGCAGCTGACTGGGCAGAGCAGCAAAGTCAAAGGCACAGTAAGACTGCGGCAGAAAGACCTCAGTGTTCCTCTTTATCTCCACCGCAGGACTCGTCATGATGGGAGCCGCACTGCCGAAGAACTGATAAGAGTATCTACAACCAGAATAGACACCTACATAAGCTGCAAGCCCACAAGAGCATGAGGAGGTCTGTCAGTGTGTGTGTGTGTGTGTGTGTGTGTGTGTGTGACACCTAACACATAAGCTGCAAGCACACAAGAGCATGAGGAGGTCTGTCACAGTGTGTGTGTGTGAGACACCTAACACATAAGCTGCAAGCACACAAGAGCATGAGGAGGTCTGTCAGTGTGTGTGTGTGTGTGTGTGAGACACCTAACACAAAAGCTGCAAGCACACAAGAGCATGAGGAGGTCTGTCAGTGTGTGTGTGTGTGTGTGTGTGTGTGTGTGTGTGTGTGTGTGGGACAAACCTCAGGATGCAGTGGACAGAGACGCTCGTCTGGATGCCTCGCACACTTCGCAGGTCCAGAGAGAAGCAATAGTGATGTGCAGAGGCAGGAATGGAGATCTTTGGAGCAGAAACTGAGACTGACGTGTCTGCGGCCTCAGCATCAGTTGGGACAGGCAGATGAGCAGGGGTAACAGCAGGAGGGCCAACAGGGGCATTTATGTCTGACAGCATAAACAACACAGTTATTGATAGTTTATCTGAAACATGCCTCAAGCACATGGGTTAAGATAGTCTACCTGGCGATTTAAGCATCAAATTATTCATCTTAACTGGAGTTTCATGAGTATCTGCTGTCAACGAGTGTACAGTATCTTTTCTGTTGTAATTGTATAAACACTACCATCAATGACCATTAGTCACTTACCATGTCCAGTGGGCGGAGCCTGTCTGACATCACTGTTCAGACTCTCCGTCTCACTCTCAGATTGCTCAGGGGATGCAGCTGGTGACCTGAGAGGGTGATCAGGTGATTTCCTGGCGGGTGGGGGGGTCGGTGCTCTATGTTGCTCTAGACGATGAGGAGCGTCTGGGACAAGATCTTTCTTCACTGGAGTTTTGGGTCCATTTTCAATGTAAACATCAAACTGTTCAGAAGAAAGATCCAGCTGTTAAACACTGAAAGATCACAAACTATGACGACACCATCAGGACAGTGTCTGATAGACACTGACATATGAACAGTAGAAAGTATTAATAAAGTCCACTATGATAATTCCAATCAATGCTCATGTGAAACAGCAATAAAAAGAAGAAAAGATGTTCTTCCTGATTATTGACCTCTTCTGCTCTCAGTGTCACAGACACACCCACTGTGGGCTGAAGTTCCGGGGGGACAGATTGCAGGTTGGGTTTGGCTCGATTTGGGGGCTGCAGGACAAAAGCGCCCTCAATAGTGGCCTCACGTTGCATGAGATCCAAGCTGCCCTGCACTAACCCAGCAAGACTGATCTCAGTGCTGCCCAGAGACTGATCTCCACAGCAGAAGTAGAGCTGTGCGTACAAAAAACACACACCAGTTATGAGTAACCAGCCTGGTCAATGCATGACTGTTGTACATTTATAAACTTCACCTGGACAGCAGGCTGCTGGGATAGAAAGAGCCGCAGGAATCTCTCACTGCTGCGAATGCGAACAGAAGCCCGTTCTGGCTCAAAATCTGGACTAATGAGGTTCTGGAAAGGTTCACTGGTGACGTCGTTTCCCAGGAGGTTGTAATAGAATGAGAACTCTGAAACCTCAGAGACCTTCACTGAGCTGGAAATCAGCTGAACATGAAACAGAAATGATAACATTCAGTTATCACATTCTACACAGTGACACTCTCAGTGATCAGACACACTCACCTGCTCCAGTCTCGTAGCAAACGCAACTGTTACTGACAACACAAACATGTCGGTGCAGAGAACTTCAGGCCCGATCTGATGAAAACCTTCATCTGCATTCAGAACCACTCTGAGTTCACCTGGATCCAGAGGAACTAAAGCTGGAGAACCTGCAAGCAGTGAGATGTTACAGGGACATCAATTACATAACACGAGACATCAACCTGAACTTCCATAATGTGACATATTCCTGAGGGAATCAGGGCAGGGTTGTACTCATGGGGAACATTTTTAATAAGATGAACTGATGAGCAGGAATGTTTGAAGAACATGTTGAAAAGTGTAAGAGAAGTTTAATGAACTACAGGAGCAGAACTGACCTGAAAAACACTGTGAAGATAGAAACATGCATGCAAGACATGAAGCTTTGAAACAGAAGCAGACAGAAGGAGGAAGAAGATGATGAAATAAACGAGAGAAAAATGTTACAGCTTGAAGGAGGCGTTTGAGATGAGTTGAGCTGTGAGGTACCTGCTCTTGGAGGAGCTTTCTTTGCCCTGAACTGCTCAGACGTGTGTTTGGTGTCATTCTCCAGCATCATGCTGACCAGAAGAGCCGGTTTTAGTTTTGTGTATTTGCTGCTAAGCAGAGGATGCCATTTAGGAGCCTGAAGAAACAGATTCATCAGAACACAAACAGTTTGGCCAGTTTTTAGTCATTAGCTTCTATCACACAGTCATCAGAGAATGAGAGAAGTGATGTGACTCTACAGCAGGTACAGAAGCGAACTGTCAGTGACCAATCAGCTTTCACAACACTGAGGAGCTGACAAGCTGTGTTCCTTCAGCAAGTGTTTAGTTAAATATAATCACCCACAGTGATTGTGTGTGTGTGTGTGTGTGTTTTTGATGTACAACAATTAAATAAAATAAAAGTGGAGACAGAATAGCTAACTAGACATCACCTTTAGACAACACTAAACCTTAAGTGCCACCTGAAAAAGCAACAAAATGTTTAAATGATAAAAAACAAATAGTTCAAGATTTACCTGCTTGATCTCCTGTACTGATCTGAGATCAAGGATGATATATCCGACACATTCCCTTGCAGACGTGCTTGAATCCACTGTGTAACACTGTAATTTGATGGGGGTCCTCTGGAGTCTAAGGAAACAGCACATAAGACTAACTGATCATGAGGGGTAGATGAACCACAGATCCTGCAGGAGTGATGGGACGAACAGACATCACCTGTGCTGGTGCAGAGTCTTGCGGTCCAGCTCCCAGGCAAGTTCAGTGCAGAACTGCGGCTGTTCTTTGTGTTCTACAGGGTCTGTGGCCAAAGTTTCCCCGTCAAACCGAGCCTCCACAACCAGAGTGTGCCGTGGTTTTCGGGGAAACTGATGACCTGTAGAGAGAGAACACATGACAAACTCTAAGCTTTAGTGGTTACCGTGAGACAAACAGTACCGAATACAGTGACTCCTTACATTGAATTTATGAAATTTTGCAGACAGACTGATATTCATCTTTTTTGACATTGAGCTTCAAACTCAACGGACAGGAGGAATAATCACAAAACAACCTCTGACAGCAGAAAAATACTGTCCAGAAGATTGAGGTTTGATATTTTTTTGGACAAAAAGGACTGTGGGACATTCATAGCATATTATACCAGTATAATAGCATATTATATTTCTATATGTCATATTTTTACTACGGTCCACAAGGTGTTGATACTACTTACTGGGTTAGTGCCTGTTAGTTAGTGTCAGTTCTGTTGCACAGCGACATACAGAGTTAAATAAAACTACTGATAGTGTCACAGATTATCAATATAAATTGACGTTCTAGTTTAATTCTTACATCTGTTTCTCTTGCAGAAGTCACACAAAAATAAACTCGCTGTTACCTTCAAGTATGGAAACAACAATAAGCAGTGGATCTGATTTTAAAGCCATTTCATTTCTGTTTGTTAAATAAAGACGCTCATGGTGATTATGATGATTTTGCCGGTTTTGATGTTTGTGTTTAGCGCGTCTGTTGTTCAAATATCCACAGCAACTCTTGCAACTGTCCGTCTGCGTCACTTCCGCCGAAAACAGCAGCTCGCGTGCGCGACGCGCGCCCTCTGCAGGGCGGATAAGCGCAAAAGGACTGAATATGATGATAGATGATGATAGTGTTCTTAAAACGTATATAACATGTCAATATGTCAATGCATATAAAATATCAATAATATAATGTTTTGGCACGAGTGAATGTGTTTCTGTCTAAGATAACTAATGTTGTAATTTGGTGTGTTTTATGTATATATATATATATATATATGTGTGTGTGTGTGTGCATTATGTGTTTTGTGTGAAAACTGCATGTGCGGTGACTGCATTATGTCAAGATTTCATTCACCAGTACACTACTGCATTGTCTTGAAGTTACTGAAAAGTGATTAGATTTGAGTCACCATGGTAATTGTCTAATCCTGTCAAAATACCACTAACAAAACAAACCATGGCACTTCCATAGTTTCTGTGCATGATAATACCTTATAATCTTTAAAGCATCTTAGAGTACAGTGTAAATGGCATGGCATATACATATATCACTGAGTTCTATGCTCTACATCAAATACAACAGTACAGTGTGTCCCTCATAGTACTTTTTGTAATCGT
>JAZGTJ010014253.1:0-14277 GCA_036877575.1 Botia almorhae
AAGCTCTCTAAACAGTTATTGCTGATGTTTAGTGTCTCCAGAACTTCCACACTGTTGAAGAAGGAAGGCGGAAGAGCCTTGAGCTGATTGTAACTCAAGTCTAAATACAGCAACCTTGGAAGATTTTGATGCCTCTTACTGACACAGTGGGAAATGTGTTTGTCATTCTCAGTAAACAAATAGCCACTGAGATTCTCCAGTTCTTCTAACTGGCCTGAGCAATTTACACTTCTCAAGAGGTTTCTGGACAGGTCCAGGTACATGAGTTTATTCCTCTGGGGCAAGACGGGGAAATAAAGGATTTTATTTTCCCTCAGGTCCAAGTGCAGCAGCTCAAACTCCCGGTCAGAATCCATGGTCTGGAAGTTGGTCAGGCTGTTTTTGCTTAGGTTTAATGTTTTGAGATGGAAGAGGTTAAAATTCATAATGCAAGAAATGGAGTTAATGGATAAATCAAGTTCAGACAGATTGGTCAGGGACTCAAAGGCCCCTTCTTCAATTTCTATAATAACATTATTGTGTAAGTCAATGTTTCTTAATGCCTGAGAGCCGGTGAACATGTCCCTGTATATTTTAGTGATGCTGTTCCCATCTAATGACAGGTTGGTGAGGGCTGGAGCTTCTTTCAGGAAGAAGTCACTCATATCAGTGAACAGGCCGTTTCCTGAGAGGTCCAGATGCTGTACTGATGTCAGTGGACCAACGGGCGTCTTCAGGGCAGCGTAAAGATCCAAAGAGTTTCTGGACAGGTCCAGCACCTGCAAATGGGTCATGGCTTGAAAGAGGCCCGGCTGGATGAACTGGATCTGGTTAGAATGAAGGTTGAGATGGTGGATGGAGGAATAAGCCAGAAGAATGTGGTTGGTGAGGTTCTGCAGGAGGTTACGTGACAGGTCCAGTGTGTGGATGGTGGAGGGAAGTTGGGCTGGGATGTTTCTGAGGTTCAGATTGCTGCAGTCTGCATCTTTCTGAAGCTACAAACAACAAGAGAGACTGAGACATCATAGCAAGCATCATCTTAATTTGCAGTCATTAGCAGACACACAGCGACTCAGTGCTGTCAAGATATACATTTTATAGCACCTGTGTTACCTGATCACATGATCTTAGCATTGCTATTGCTATTCTTCACCATTTCAGCTACAGTAAATGCTACATTTTGTAGCATTTCAAAATGTAGCACAGTTCGAGTTAACTAGGTAACTAGTTAATATAACATATAATACAGATAATTTACCAAGCTCCCACTGATGACACTTTGATAGATGCTTTAACTCACCACTTGGCAGGGTAAAGGTTCTGCTGGATGTCTGAACGCTGAGACCTGGTTCACTATGAGCATCAGGATCCAAAGACGGACATCCATGGTGCTGAAGACATCAGTGAGTAAATGAATGAAAATGCACAAACATCACATTGTGTCTGCTGTCAGTCAAACTGCTGCACTGTTTCTGTTTTCTGCTCATTTTATGATGTACATCTCAGAAGATTTCATAACCTTCTTCTTACGTCACTGATGTAAACAGATGTTCAACACAATGTTCTCTTCCAGTTCTTTTGCACAGGTCAGTGCTATTTGACAGGGATAAAAAACTCCCACAGTGTCAAATTTAAAAACGAATCATCATTTCCACATTTTTGTTTAACACATACATCTCACCATGCTGATGTCATGAGGACTAAATTTACTGTCTGCTCTTCACAAATTACTCAGACACCAGAGCTCAGAATCATCAGCAATGAAGCACCTGTTCTACACTCCAATACAACCACAACATCAAAAAGAACATCCAAAATCCTCAGAATGACTAGATCACATTGCTGGGTCCAAATCAGTCCCATCACACAAACCCTCAGTCAGCTGATGTCTGGAGGAGTTGTGAGATCCACAGGTGGCTCTTACCTCAGTAGAATCATCTCCTGAGCTTTTAATCTGCTGCACGCAGATTCATGCAAGCTGAGTCCACTGCCTCACTACAGCTACTCTCTCTCTCTCTCTCTGTGTATCACATCCTGTGAGAATATCCTGCTGTTCCTGCTTGTTTTTTCCTTCTGAGCTCAGACCTTGTATGGGATGGGACAGCTCTGCCCCCCACCCTCTCGTCCACTCTTTTACCCCCCCACCCCACATTTTAGAGACAGCCTCTTTTAAAACTGTGGTGACCAGAACTTCTGTCAAAATGCAATAGTTACTGTAGTTATTCATTATTTTAAACTAATACAAATATCTCTTTCAGATATTGTTGATTCTTTTTGAATTTCTTGTTCATAATTGTGGCTGATATGTCAGCACTGTTTCATTGTAGTAACCATAGAAACGGGTATTTTACACATGGTAAACTATTATACTGCAGCAGCTGTGGTTACATTTTAAATCTGTCCGCGGTTACTACTATCATCACATTACAGAGAAGATTAAAATGACATTCATTGATGTAAAAGTTTTCCCGGCGGACATGAAGGATTTGAGCAGGAAAACTTTTGCGTCATTTCTCAGGCTGTTCGCACCGCACGCGTTCATTCAAAAGCTCGATGGGGGAAAACAAACGTGCTGTGGTGTTTCTAACAACAGACACACTGTGTTTTTATTGTTGTTATTATTGCTGCTACACATGCGTTGTTTGTTTGTAGACCTGCTGATTATTACCTGAAGCGTCGGACGCGCTCGGCGGCGGTGAGCGGCGACTGTCTCCATCTAGCGCGCGCGTGGTTGATCGCGCCGCACACTGACGCGCACGTTTGTTATTGCAAAGCAGCTTTACAGAACAACCAGATAAGACGTAGAAAACAGAAAACAGGAAAACGATCAATTACACAGAATACAGGAAACACATGAAATTGAAAAGAATCTACACATATATTAACAAAAAACAAGTTTCTCGAAATAAATTTCAAAACGTGAAATATGCCCGTGTGCGTGTGTGTGTGTGTGTGTGTGTGTAAATGACTGTAATGCCCAAACTTTTATGGCATATCACTTTTATAAATGAACAGCAATAATCAAAAATAGGTCCAATGGCATAAAACGAACACCTGCACGTAGCGCAAAATTCTCTTTAGAAATGCATGTGCCTCTCTTAAGAATTCGCATGTATGAATGCGTAGAATAAACAGAACGGAACTATTTTCCGCGGCAGTGTTGTAGCAGTTGAGTCTGACGCAGCGCGGCATTATAAATAAGATTCAGAGACGCGCGTCGCGTTCAGAGGGCGATACGATCAATGCACTGAAGGTGAGTCCTGTTAACGATCATTTTATGGGCAATGTTTTCCTAAACATTTACACATAAGTGATGATACATAAATGAATTTGATAACAGTCAGCGTTGGTTTAAATCTTATGTTTATTATATCATTTTTATATTTTAATTTTATCATCGCAACACAGCGAAGGATGAGCAGCTATATCTCTGTTGCTCTGTACAGGCATTGGCCACATCCATCCAGAATGGGGTTCGGCACTTACAGTGAGCTGATTGACAGCAGGTCAGAGGTCAGTTTGTGCTCAGGTTCCTGTCATGCAGAGCACATGCTGAGGATGCTAAACGCCTACAGGCAGAGTGCCATCTTCACAGACATGGTGCTGCAGGTGGACGGCTGGGAGGTACCCTGTGTGCCAGCAGTGGCTACTTCCGTGCCATGTTCTTTGAGGAGGTTCACTTTCGGTAGAGTTAACAGCCCGTGGTGAGACTTCAGCGCATCTCCAGGAATGCCATGGAGCATCTGCGTAACTTCATGTATGAGGGCAAACTGAAGCTACATAAGGAGAATGTGGAGAGCATCTTCCAGGCTGCTGATCAGCTAGACGTGCTCGCATTGTCCATGGTCTGCCTGCAATATTTGGAGAAATGCGTCATCCTCAGCCTTTTAGGCTTTGCCAGCTCGTTATCTCTCTGCAGGAACAGTGCCAGAACCTGCTGTACCAGAACTTCAAGCAGGTTTCTAAGCAGGAGGAGTTTCTCAGCTTGCCCAAAGCAAGAGTTCTGTAGCTGCTGGCCTGTGAGGAGCTGCAGGTTGCCGAGGAGGTTCTGGTCAAGGCTGTGCTTAGGTGGGTCCATCACCAGCCTGCAGACAGGAAACAGGCTCTCAGGGAGCTGCTGGAGCAGACACGTCTTCATCTGCTGGATTCAGCGTTCTTTACCAGCATAGTAGAAGCCAATGATCTGGTGCTGGACTGCGAGGACTGCAAGCCGCTGCTGCATGAGGCCAGAATGTACCATGTTTATGGCCGAGAAGTGAGATCGGTGCACCAAACCCCAGAGGTAAATCACAGTCTTTATACCGGGCCAGTCTTCTGCAGTTTTGGTCCAATCTCAATACATCCTTATTGATTAGGGCTGGATTTATCTCTGCATGACACTGGTCCTCCAGGACGAATCATCTCTTCGCAAAGTCTGGTTGGGACACACCCAAAATAGAGAAAAACTGGCAAATGCAGATGTTATAATATATTATTACCAGCACAGATTTGACACAAATATCTCATACGCACAATAACAAACCTTCCAGCTAGTGTCAGTATTTCTGCTCCTGATCCATTTACGTGTATTTCCTGGGAATCAAACCCACAACCTTTGCGCTGCTAATGCAATACTTGACCAAGTGAACTTCAGAAACGTGATCCATTATTATAATGATCAACATAACCTGATGTGTGTGTGCGCCTGTTTTGCAACCACATGTCCCCACAAGGATGGTAAAAGTCACACACACCTACATTGTGGGGACAAGCCAGTGGTCCCCACGAGGGAAACTGATTATAAACATACTAAATGATGCTCTTTTTTTTTAAATTGTAAAGAAGCAGAAAGGCAGAACTGACCTCTTATAATTGATGAACAAAATTCTGAATAGACTTCAAGTCATGCGTCATGTCACGTCCTTTTTTAACTTTGAATCTATATTTAGATGTTCAGTGAAGGCAAGTCACATTTTGCAGGATGTTTATGATATTCATTCTTCTCAAAGGGTATCAACACTTCTGACCATTAAATGTCATCTGAGAGCAGCTAAATAAACTGTTTCCAGAGAAAGAGATCCATGTTCTGCAGAGGTGAAACCTTCCACAGTACAAACTTTACTGCACAAAGGTGCTTCAAAATGAATTCCACTGTACTTCTGTCTATAGTGCAGGTTTAACATAAGTGCTTTGACATGTCTGCGATAGTAATCACAACAGTTTGAGTTGTTGCTTAAACATTTGTCATTCTTATTATGAAACATTATATCATGAATATATATCATGAAAATAAGCGGATAGTCACAGTAAGGGATTCTGGGTGACAACGGACCGCTGACATACAGACAGATAAAACAACGGAAGGATCAACCTGCTGACATTATTATCCATATTAAAAGCTCATATATTTTGAGTTGTTTTACATAATTCAGCATTTAGTTGCTCACCTTGATACAGACAATGCAGAGGTGTTGCATGCGAATGTTTGCATGCAATACTGACTGAACAACATTCTTTAAAAAAACACTGATTTTCTGTGTAAATGACTGAATTTCTCAGTGAGGCGAAAAGATAATTATACAGTATGAACAACATTCGATTTTTGTCACACCAAATGTTTTCTCAATAATTACGGGAACATTAAGCAGCAGAGAAATGAAACGGTTCATCTGATGTGATATATTTATATATCTATTCATATATATGTATGTATAAAATTAAGACAGATACAACCGTATTCATATACAAAATGGTCAATAAAACAATACAAATTTAAGCTGTGTGTTTGAATTAGTTCATGATGGCTGAAGGCACAATGTTTCCGTTAACAAGAGACACATGACAGTGCCGCAGGTCAAACCCAACAGTGCAGCATTCACAACCACAGTACAAACAACATGTCGCAATAACAGCATGTTGTAAACTGCATTTGAATCCTGGTCCCTCTCAACAGCTGTGAGCTCCAATAAAAAAATAATGATCTATAAAAACACAAACAAGAACACAGAGAGACTCCAGCATCAAACAGAAGGAATGATCAACTCAATGCTCATTTTGGTTTGTTTCAAATCCTCAAAAGTGTCTGAAGAACAAAGAAAAAAGCGCCACCTTTTAAAATACAACAATGTACATAAGAGAAACTTAAGACATCAAACTGGAATGTAGCAAAAAAACATGGAGTGTTTCAAATGAAAAATAAAAAAGCATGTACAGAATCTAGAGCAGCCAAACTCATTTACTAACACTGAATATTTAAAGGACAACTCTAAATGAACTATACAGAGACCATTAGTATAATAACTAGATGATTAGTGTAACAGTTGAAACATGCACACAAACTTTACTATTACCCTCCTGATGTCAACAGTGACTTGTACTAATGGAATGAACTCTTTACTGTGTTGGGCAGGAACAGAGAGATGATTGTTACACCTGTGATTATACACAAATTACAGTTACATGCAAACACAGCAGACGCAGACACAGCATCTGTCCAATCACAGGTTGCCGTCTGCACAGAATCAGCTGAATCTCACAAACATGGCCAGGTCAAACGGGTCGGGACTTGAAGAACCTTTTGCAGGAATTTCAGGTGTTTGAGGTCAAACACAAGATCTTGCCGTGTTATGGAACAAAAGGCCTGTTTTTAAAGCCACTACATCTTCAAAATACTGGCAAATATCATAGCAAATATCAATATCATATTTTATTAAATGTACAAAACGGTTGTCTTACACAATTTTTACTGTATAAGAGCAAAACAGCACTGTACAGAATAACAACTGAGTTTAATGAGAACTGTGACAGTGCAAAAGTTAAAAATGTCCAGATGCATAACAATCAGGACAATGTGGAATGTAGCAATGCAGAGTCCTGAAACAGACTAAAGGATAATGACGGATGTTTGGTGAGATTCAGCCTCTGTCGGTATTTGTGTAACATCATCTACTCTCAGTGTTAGTAATATATTACACTAGCTAGCAACTCAAAGCATTTACAATACACACATGAGGCAGAAGGTCAGAAAAACAACAACAAAAAACATCAGTCCAGTTCTAACCCACTAACCCACCCACCCAAGTCTGTCTGTCTGTCTGTCCTTACAGACTCTTTTCTTTAGCTGAGTGAATGGAAGAGATGTGGATGCAAAAAAACCCTGCAAAGGTTGTGCAGCTGCAGATGCTCTAGTTTTTCCGGATGTCTGCATAGACCACCGGCTCCATCTTGTGGAAGGAGTTTTTACTGCCGGAGTGATCGAGCTGAGCGTAAATCACCGGGCCCTGAATCAATGAGACCGAGAGAGACAGACAGGCAGTGAGAGAGAGAGAGAGAGAGAGAGAAAACAGTGAGACAGAGACAAAAAGAGAGAAAGGCAGAGAGACAGGTGTAAGAGAGAGATAGTAAAAGACAGAGAGAGAGAAACAGAGAGATCACATGTTAGTGGTAAAGACATATTTGACAACTGGAATGAGGTGAACATCTATGAAGATACGAATCTATCTGAACTCTAATGGCAGAAGAACATCAGAAGCTTTACGGATCATCTGCTTCACTTTACAGATATACAGATGATAAACTGTATATTCTGTCCCCTAACCCTCAAAAATGTCCCCACAAGGTCAAAATGCACTGGTATTACTAAACTTATTACCACACTGGTTTTACTGTACTAATCTTAATAATGACCAGTGTACACACGCATACACACATAGACACACACACTTTCTCTCACACACACTCTGTGTGTCGTACCTGTAGGGGGGCAGAGGGGCTGGAGCAGCAGGAGTTGTCAGTGCTTGACTCCGCCTTCTTCCCTACACGTGTGTTCTGTGAGCTCACACTCTCTACTGAGGTGCAGCTACACACACACGGATTCAGCCAGGATGATGCGCGCACACACACAAACACAAACACAAATGAGATGAGAGATGACAAAAGCAACACGACAGAAACACCCTCATGTGCAATGAAATGAAAACCCACACAGCAGCAACACACACAAATGCACAGCACACTGTTAGCTAGTGTTTGGTGAGGTTAAACTGACACAAGAGCAAACGAGACACATGATACAGAAGTTTTGATTGACAGCAAAGATGAAACAGGTGACAGGAAATGGGCAGAGCACCAGCACTGTTAATGACACACAACAGAGCATCACACTCGCAGCGCAACCACACAAAACACTCACTGTACACACTTCTGTAGTGGTTTACCTCATTCAGTAAGACACAGATTATTGTGTTAAATCTGACAGCAGAACTGTACTGCTCTCACTACATCACAATCAGTGAATCTCACATCAACACATCCAGACACATTTCAGATTCTGCAGAAAGAAAGTAAACTCAATCTGTTTTCTGCACAGTGACAAAATATTTCCATAACAATTACACAAATAATATCTCATTCATCACTGTAACAGAAAAAATAATGAGAAATTATCTCATTTGTAAAGTATTAAAAATCAAGATAGTATTTGTTTTTAATAAAGTAATGGGAATGACATTTTTATGCAAAATGTCTTCTTTAAAATGTGGCTGAAATATGAGCTGGTTATTTCTTTGTGAGACTAACTCCACCCTTGTGTTTCCTGGTGTTGTGTTCTAATCGAAACAGCTGATATTTTAGACCTCATGCTCCATGCACACAAGAGTTAAATGGTTAACCCACACCAGAATGTTACACACACACAGAGTTAATCTGAACCAACCCACTGAGGAATCTGAACTCTGCACACTTACCCCTCATAGTCATGGTTGGGCTCCTGTCGTCTGATAATCAGGTATGTGACCACAGAGATGATGATGATGCCAATCACAGCCCCGATAACGCCACCCACGATCACTGCTGTACTGCTCTGAGGCAGAGACTCTACACAGAAACATCACTAGCTGCGTTTACATGGACCCT
The DNA here is from genome assembly GCA_036877575.1 of Botia almorhae. NCBI lineage: Eukaryota > Metazoa > Chordata > Actinopteri > Cypriniformes > Botiidae > Botia > Botia almorhae. Next base: position 8,872 of record JAZGTJ010014253.1, read on the forward strand.
AATAATCCGATCGTAATAGGACTAGAAGCACAATCAGAAGCACAAGTCAAATGTAAACATATCAATCAGACTGAATTGGACAGATCCGATCAAAAGGGGTGATCGGGGGTGATTGTAAGGGGTGGTTTAAACCTGTTTTAATCCGATCGAGAGGGCATGTAAACAGTTAGTCGGATTAAAAAAATGAAACTAGAAAGCTCTGCGCATGTGCAATGACGTACAAACTGCGTAATGACATATGGCGCACGGCTGTTGTTGTCAGATGGCGACACAAAACTGTACAGTTTATGAAAGCACGATGTTGCTCAGTGTTTTAAATGTTAATTGTGCTTTGATAAAACGTAAAAAGCAGCAATGGTAATAGAGTGGCTGCTAGTATGGTACGGCGGGAAACGTGTATTTGTGTTCTGAGCGCATGTCAAAAGATCAAATCTGATTCTAAGCGTGTCATGTAAACGCACACATCAACCCAATTACTTTATTCAGCGTTCTGCACTCTGATTCATCATTCTGATGAATGATGAATCTTACTGAGTCAGTGAATCTCACTGAGTCACAGTGAGATCAGCACACATGATAAGTGCCGTACTGTATTGAGACACAGACTCTACACAGAAACATCACAATCAGTCACAGTGAGATCAGCACACATGATCACTGCTGTACTGCTCTGAGACACAGACTCTACACAGAAACATCACACATCACCTCACACTCACACAGCCAATCACCTTTCATCACAACACGGACTTTAGTGACGGACGGTTGGCCAGTGATGTCCGGTGGATTTTTGACCTCGCAGATGAACGTTCCATTGTCTTTGAACTGCATCTGGATGACACGGATGGAAGCGTCTCTCTTGTTCATGTCTCCAGCCCATTCCACACGAGACTTAAACTGCGGCAGAGAAACAGGAAACGTCTTTCCACCGGTGTGATAGAAGAACTGAGGAAGACCAGAACAAAAACACTCATTCACCAACTCACAGCTTACACAGCACTGATGACATTACAATCAGGGATATGAGACTGCTTTCAGACATTCAACAAATAAAGAGAGACTAAACCTTACATGAAATAAGCCGTCCTCACAAATGAACAGGTTATGCATAACAACTGAACATTTGAAAAGCAGGGGTGAGATGTATTGTTGTTAATGGTAAGCAAGCAGCACATAGACCATGTGTGGTTTCACACCAGCAGCGTTTGCAACATCCAGCTCAATACAACAATCACTTTAAAAGTTTGTATTGCATTATTCTACCTCTTCAAGAAGCTTATCTGGTTATAGATGTAAAGATGCAAACTTTGATTCCATGCTTTTTCTGTTTCTGAATGCTGAGATTAGACTTTAGATTCATTTAGTCAACCAGCGCAGGAGAGGATGTTAGCCAGCATGATGTGATAATGTTTCTCTCACTATATGTTTACTATAAACGTATAGCACATTGTGTATGTGTGCTTTTCATGATAAAGGGTTATGATTTCATGACGACATTATTAATGTTATGTTCCCTCTCTACCACCATCTCTGATTAAAACATAAAATTGCAGAATATTGCGGTGTTATTTTCTTGAGGAGGATGACAAGTTTAAATTATACAGTAAACAACTGCTTTAAGAACAAGCTACAAATGCAACACCATGTACAGTATCCAGACATAGCTGCGGATTTGATTCACAACCTTTAATGTTTTTAACCATGTTGTTAAATGACTGTTCGATTTTTAAGCATGCTGAAAAGCACCATAGCTAAAACACAGCTGCATCTCCCCTGCAACTGATACCCTTAAATAAGCTGTTTTCATGAGTTTTTCCTATTAATTGTGTTTAGAAAACAGTTTTAACAAATACATGACAATTATCTTTATCAGTTTTCTTTACACATTTAAATAGATCAATGAATGTCTGTCTGCTCGGCACAATGTTCCAGTGAAGACAAATGCACATCAAACTATGTGAAGACAATGTATAAACATCTGCAGATTCTTACAGAGGTGGGATTTCCTGTGTCACCTTCTGGAAAGAAAGACCAGGACACATACGCAGAGCTGCTGACCACCTCCTTCGATTTAAAACTACAGGCCAGTGTCACTGTGGTCCCATTCTCCACTAACACCTCAGCTGGAGTATAAACATCTATTGCTAGGACTGGGAACAAACCTGAAACACAACGTATTACCATTAAACACATATATGAACATTAATCTATATCCATCAATAACACAAGATCAACAGTGCAGAAACACAGGAGCGCGCGCGCGCACACACACATCCAGTAAAAGCCATCCGCTTTCTTTCAATACAGTCCACACACACGCTCATCTGCATTTCATGATTCGACTCGAAATGATAGCAATATATTCATAGAACTGTACAGTGTGTATCAGTTAATAATGTGCTACTTTGATCATGAAACCTAAAAGTCAAGCCTCGTGGTATTCAAATGATACTTTAGGCATACTTTAAAGAATACTGAGATAAAAACACGATATTAGCATGGCACTTTTGTTTTAGCAGACATGATCTTAGACAAAAATGCTGATGAAACAAACAAATTATGTACCGTATCTTAATTACGGCTTTATTCCGTGAGTTGGGTTAAATTAACTAATTTAAAAGACGCTCATTTATGTTAGTTTAAATATTTCTTAACGTGAATTATTTAAATGAATGTGACGTGATGAGGGAGGCTAACATGCTAATAGAACAATACAAGCTAAACTTTCCCTGAAGACAAACACTTTTAAACATAAACGTGTTTGTTTCAATGATCCTTCTTTAAAAACACATTAATACAAGTCATCAGATGTTTACATACAAACACAGATCATATGTTACAGATATGAAAATCACCAGACAATTTTTAACGTTACCTAGATTTAGCAAGCTAGCGTGAAGCTCAGTTAACAACCGTTTATGGGATTTTAAAAGACATATACAAATACAACTCACCAGCGACAATAAACACCACAAAGACACACAATAAAACACGATTGTGTGTGCCGATCGGGAACCTTATTTCCATTCTTTAGATTTCATGTATATCGGCCGAGTATCGAGGAAGTGCTTGTTTACAGCATCTGACTGACTGAGCTGAACTCAGATCAGATTCTACACATACTCTAAGATCATCTGTAATGTGTGCACCAAACTCCTGCCGATCTCAGATCAGATTCTGCACCCTGACATCTACACTATTGTCTCTATTGTACGTTATTTACATCAAATTAATGCATCACATAATTTCACAAATTTCGTGTTTAAAATAAAGTGTATCACTGTTGTGGTTGATATTAGGGGATTTAATGCATTTGTATGTCTTTGAAAAATAATTTTAATAGCCATTTTATTTTAAAGCTTCAGGTTATATGATCAAAAAGGACATAGAGGTAGCAGGAAACAAGACTTCATGTGCTCATAGTAATTAAACAGCTCTACATGGACCCACCAGTGTAGCCAAAGAAGTCTTTATAATATGTAAGATATGTAGCACATGCAGAAGTTCAGGGATAATCAGGACAGACAAATAATTCAGAACAGAGGAAATGGAAATGTCTAAAGTTGGGGGGTAGTTGTGGCCTAACTGCTTATAGAGTTGGACTTGTAACAAGAGCACTGGTTTGATTCCCAATGCCAGCAGGAAACAAAAGAGGTGCGCTTGAGTGAGCAAGGCACCTAACCCACAGTTACTCCCTAAGCATCGCAGTGTTGCCCACGGCTCTAGGTGAGTGTATGTGTACACAACTCACTACTCCAGTGTGTGTGTGTACTGACTGGGCAGAGGACTGAGTATGAGATCCTATACCTAACCTGCATGTCTATTCACTTTAAGTGGAATTAATACACTAATCGGTCTCAGGAAAGCTAAAAGTATAATAAAAGACTCTCTGGAAAGACGTTCCTTTTAATGAGTGTATAGAAATCAGTTTTAACAGCTAAACGAGCTAAATAACAAGTATTTCCTTTAAGCATCTCAATGGCTCAATGAAGTGCACATCTCATCAATAATCTGCTGGGCACAATGTTGAAGTTCCTAAGATCTGCATGAAAACATGCACATCAAACTTTGTGCACAATCATTTTTCTCCACACTGCTCTCTGACAATGAATCAGGTCCACCAGTACAAGCATAGTCCTGCTATTAAAATATCCTTCCAACTACATTGCTAATACGCTCAAAGTAATGGTGCTGTTTATTATTACATATACTGTACATGCATGTATATTTTATACATATTCCGCCATGTATATTTGCGTTAATTTCACTTATTGTCTGTTCATTCTCCTAAGTATCCCAAGTAAAAATTGATTGTAGTTTGAATATACAGTGTATATATATGACCCTAAAACCTTTTACTTAATCTCCGCATTATAAAAGTAGTAATTCTTACAAATAAAAACAGCGGAGAATTAAAAGCAACAAATGCATCAATAAGATGGACGCCAACCACCGTTACAAAGAAAGTTAAAAATAAACGCAAAATAAAAGTCTTTTGTCGTAACGCTAATCGGTCACTTCCGGTGGCAATTCAGATGACAGGAGATCAGTGGACATTACAGAGCGGATTTTATTTGTATTTAATTTTTATAAATCCTTCGGTATGGCAACGTTTTTCGGTGAAGTTTTATCTGTGTACTCTAGAGCTGTTGAAGAAGATGATTATGATGAGCTGATAAAAGAACACGAGGAAGATGAACAAATCCGACGAGAAATAGAAGCGAAGAGGTGAAAGATAACGAACAGTGTTCAAAACGTCATCATTCATAACACATGATATATTTAAGCCGCACAATTGCTCAGATGTGATTAAAATAGATATTTTTTAATGTTCTCACGGAGTCAGCTTTCCTGTAGCTCAGTGGTTAGAGCAAGGTGTTAACAACGCCAAGGTCATGGGTTCGATCCCAGGGATTGCGCATACTCTGAACCAATGTATAGTATAATGCAATGTAATATCCAAATGCGTAAATGTCTGAGAATGAGAAAAATACTTTCAGTGCACGTGTCTGATCAACACATATCTACTGTTATGATGTATTTGGTTTTGTAGGTCAGTTGAAGTGCAGTGGACATCACAGACTGACAGTACATTGGTGTCTTGTTCTGATCTGATCATCGCTGTGGGTTCAAACGCTACTGGTGAGTCTTAATTCTGCTGGAGAAGGACTATATGAACATAAATCTGAGCTGAATCCCTTGTGTTTGTTTGATCAGGGTTCATTTCAGCGTATGTGTTGAGTTGTGGAGGCTGGTCAGCGGTCGGCTGGGTTTCTCTCTGGAACGAATGCAGTCATCAGTCCAGCAGGTCAAACACAGCTCCAGTTGCTGGAGAACCAGCTTGTCTTTTGTACCAACAGAACAACAATCCCTCTGTGAGCATGTGTACTACCTGTACTCAATTGT